>JANAVB010021200.1:1354360-1386860 GCA_029216955.1 Iris pallida
GTTATGAGATATATGTACTCGTTCCATCCTGACTGGATATGTCGACAAAATATTACAGATGCTGATGAGGGGGATTGCAGTACCTACTACGGTCCGGATGACATAGTGGGCTTAGACTTGGTCCAGCAGGGCTTAGCTCCGCCTGACGAGACTTTATCTATTGCTTAGTTAGAGTAGGTCTTTTGTACTGGACCTTGTCTCCAGTTACTTTTGAGACTGTATTACATTTTGGATTGTATTAGAGACTTGCACTTGTATATTATTTGTGTTTGGACTTGACAGGTTATATTTTATCGTCTTGTTGTCTTTATCTTTTAGTCTTTACTTTATCATCTTAGAGTTTTGATTGAGCACTCATATATATTCATTGCTTGTCCTCCGTTTGGAGTTGACCATATTCTCGACAGGTTTTTGATATATATATAAACTATTGTTAGAGTAGAAAATCTACAGCGTTCCACGTCGTTTTTACGGTGAGGGCTGGGCGTTGTCACGTACATGTGCCCTTATGGCGGGTGCGGGTCGTGACACGTTTTTAGTGGTGGCCCATGCAGGTTCTGAAGTCGCAATTAGTGCGATGTCGTAGCGGCACTCGTCTTAGAGTGTTGACTACGAGGCTGTGTTACACATAGGAGGTAGTAGGCTAAGAGTACTCAATCACAGTAGGATCTTTCCTTGCTTAACTTGCTTACCGTCTTTGATATTGATTTACTGCATTCTAGCTGTCCTCCTTTGATGTTGCCCTTCATGTGCCATATTGATATCTTCTTTTCAATCTGTCTCCAGGATGGTTATGACTCATTCTCCCGGTGAGGAGCACGGGGAGACGGAGAGGTCTGCTACCTCTGGCGGACAGGCTCCGGCCACTTCCCCTGCAGATGGGACTTCAGTAGGGGCCCTCGGGGGTACTCCTCCAGCGCTCTCGATGACTGTCCCTGGGGTCATTGCGGGTGTTCTTCCCGCAGTACCGGGGGCTACGACGAGGGCTATCGGAGGCGTTCTTCCTCCTCAGCAGGGGACTCCTCCGGTGATGGTGGGAGCTATTCCTCCGTTGCCTTCTCTGCCCGGAGACATGGGGCAGATGCTCGCATTCTTTCAGCAGGTGCTGGAGTCCCAGCGGGCCAAGCACGAGGCACAGTTGAGGCAGATAGAGGCCATGCGCCAGGGCATGGAGGATGCACACAGGTTGGCTCTAGCGGCAGTGGAGCGTGGGGCTCCACAGAGGGAGGTGCAGCAGCAGCAGAAGATCGGGGACATCCAGGCTTTCAAGAAGCTGGGTCTGAGGGATTTCAAGGGGACCGAAGGCATTATATATGCTGATGACTGGCTCGAGGATATCGAGCATCAGATGAGGGCCTCCCGCCTGGCAGACGACCTGAAGGTCGAGGCAGTTGGCTTGCAGTTGTTAGATGTTGCCCGGACATGGTTCCGGAATGAGCCGGCTCTTGCAGGAGAGGGCCACACTTGGGCTGAGTTTCGGGCCCTGTTCAGAGAGAAGTTCTTTTCCCCCACAGACAAGATCGGCCTAGTACGGCAGTTTCAGAACCTGCAGCAGGGCGGTATGACTGTGGAGGAGTATGCGGCGGAGTTCGGCTGGCTGAGCCGATACGCCGAGTACATGGTGAGCAACCCGGTGATCCGAGCAGAGCACTTCCGGAAGGGATTGACATAGGATATCAAGATCCTGATCCCTTCCTTCTATGCGACATATGCAGAGGTTTATGCGGAGGCTCGGAAGGTGGAGAGAGAGTGGGGCTTGAAGCCGAAGAGGGATCATGAGCTATTTTCGGGGGCCAGTAGCAGCACGGGGGCTGCTAAGCGCCCTCAGCTTTAGCATCAGTCATTCCATCATCATCATCAGCAGCAGGTGCAGGCCAGAGCATCTGTCCAGAGGGTTCAGCAGCGTCCGGGACAGGACGATCCACCGTGCCACTTCTGCAAGAAGCCCGGTCACCTCTTTGAGTTCTGCAGGAGGAGGCTGGGGCTGTGTCTCTTTTACGGTGCCACTGGGCATCAGATGTGAGAGTGTCCCAAGAACTCCCGTGCCACTGGAGCAGCTCAGAGGGCACCTGTTCAGAGGGCACCAGCTAGTGTGCCGATAGTTCAGCAACGGGGTCCACTTCCGACCCAGCAGCAGCAGTTTGTTCAGTACCGCCAGCAGAGGGGTGGTTGTAGAAGCATAAAAAAGAAGAAAAAATGATCCATGCGGCCAAGGAGCCTCATGCGGCTCAGGAGTCCCATGCGGCTCAAACATATAGGCAGTTCGAGTGGACTCCATACGGCCCGCAGAGGGAAGCCACGTGTCTTTTTAGAACGGATGTACCCAGCGTCATTCAAACACAATTAATGCTCTGACGGCTGACAGCTGACAGCTGACAGCCCTGACGTAAAGTAGTCATGATGACTGACACAAGTGCACTATCTTCCTAGGGAATTGGAGAAAATCTCCACAGCTTTGAGACAAGTTTTATGCGGCCAGACTAGACGAGTTCACGCGGCCAGTGCAGAGAAACCTATGCGGTTCAATCATGAATGTCCCCTATGCGGCTCGGCCATGAAGAAATCCATGCGGCTCGGCCATGAAGACTCTCATACAGCTCGGCCATGAAGACCCCCATGCTGCTCAGTCATGAAGATATTCAGGCGGCTCGGTCATGACAACCTTCATGCGGTTCGAGTATAGAGACTATTCATGCGGCTCGGTTATGAAATCTTTCATGCGGCTCGGTCATGACGACCTTCATGCGGCCCAAATATGAACGCTCCTCATGCGGCTCAACAATGATGACAGGACACGTATCCCAAAGATAATCAAATTTTGGGTCAGATCCCAATGATTTGGAACACGTGGCAAGAGAATGAATTAAATTAATTCATTTAGATTTACGGATATCAGCAAATCATCATAATGGAGATTTATTGCAATCAACATTAATTGCTGACATGATTTGGCATAATCTTCATTAATGGCCCAGATCCTTCATGCTCAAGATTAATGGTCCAGATTGATCATTTACCAGGCCGCCGCCACTTTGAGAATGGGCAATCATTGTAAACCCTAATGATGCCCCCACTATTATAAATAGCAGGGTGCCATTCCCTTGCAATAGATACGCACACACACAGAGAGGCTCCCCCAATAATCAGAGAAAAAAATACACAGAGATCAATCCAGAGAGAGAAAAGTCAGAAGAGCAATACGAGGAGAGCAAGAAGAGCATTTCTTCGTCAACGCCAACCATCTCGTCTCAGGAGCCAAGGCTACATCCGATCATCCAAGGAGTAAGGCAGAGCTGCCGTCGCTTTCCCGAACCTCTACCATCACCCCCCAGAATCAAAAATAAACAATTGTACATAGATTGCTGTACCTAGGTTTTCGTCCCTAGGTTTTCTTTGTACAAGCGAGTTTGTAACGTGAAGTAAAAGTCCAGTCCTCCCATAAAACTGTTCTGCTCTTTTATATTTTATGGCAAACACGATGGCGACTCCGCTAGGGAAAAACTTCTCCACGGTTGAGGAGTTGGTGACGCAATCGGATGCAGCCAAGCTTGGCTCCACGCAACAGAAGATGGTCGCCCGGTTCGACCAACAGGCGTTCGAAGAAATGCTCTCCGACAAGAGCGCTGGCCCGGTCCAGAAGCGAGCCCGCACAAAGAAGGCCCGTAAGGAGTGGAGACCCCGATCATTCGTTCCTACTGAAGCTCTTGCAGAGATACCCTCTGTCGCTCAAAACGGCGGAGAAGACTCTCCTGTGGCCCCACTTCAGATCATAGATGACTCTGCTGACCCCAAGTCCGGCAGAAGAAAATATTATGATCCTGGACTTGCAGGGGCAAAGAGGAACTCTATGCGATCCGAGCCGCATAAGGGTTCTAGCCACATAGAGAAAGCCTATGCGGTTACATCCGCCAGCCGCAGGAAAAAAACTCACGCGGCCACATCTGTCAGCCGTATAGCTTATGCGGCTATAGTTGCCAACCGCATGGACGAAGCTTATGCGGTTACTGAAGTCAATCGCTTGCAGAAAACCCATACGGCCATAATTGCCAACCGCATGCGGCCAGCCTGCACGGTCGTGACTCCTAGTCGCACAAGAACAACTCATCCGTCAGCTAAAGACAGCCGCATGCAGACAGCCTGCACGGCTTCCAATCCTAGCCGCATAGCGTCTGTTCCACGCTTTTCTCGATCGGTCTTCGACCGTCTCTCGTGCGGTCCTGACCCTGATGGTTCTCTGGATGATAAGCCAGACTCTGTGGTACCCAACTTGGACTCTTCCTATTACGCACCCGTAAGTGCTAAAAGGAAGAAGTCTAGGGCAGCGCGGGCTCACAAAGCCCAGTCAGCTGCACCAACCTCCGACTATCGGAGCGTCCCGCTGATTGTCACGTGGGCCTCTAATGGAAAGTTGTATAAGGCTACTCGTACCATGCCCCCTAGCGGCCAATGGGCGAGATAGTCATCAAGCATCTTCCAGTAACGAGCGAAGGCAAGTATACGAGCTACCTTCGAATCAGGGAGCAGGCGGGAGGCCTATACACTCGCGTGCCCGGAATTCTCGAGCCAGCAAAGCAAGTGACTTGTGTGAGGCCATCCTCCACAAACGCAAGGAAAGAGAAGATGTATCACGGTGCAAAGAGTCCTCCCACGGACGTCACTACACCCAAGTCATCGTCAACTGCTGCTACAATATGCAAGAAGACCGACAGTTTGTCTTTCAAAGACTGCAACAGCCATCTTCAGAAGACGAGGCACTACCCGTCGTCTCCTGCAACTCTGCTCGAAAAGTCCCCGCTGATGGAAGGTGGAAGAAGACGAATGTTTCCTGCCCGAAGATCTCAACCACTGCGACTAAAAGACTGTCGTCTAAGCGGGTGCCCACCACCGGAGTTTTCCAAGGTACCCGCTCTAAGACGAAATCTGCTACAGTGGGGGATTCGTCGTCCATAACGCAGGGGGTTGCTGGGGCTGGGGGTAGCACCCCTCCGAGCCTCCACAGCAACCCAATATTCCAAGAATATGAGCCGGGGGAGACAACTCTCCCATCGGATGCAGTAAACCTCGACGTCCCCGACGACATCCACAACTCCCAAGACGAGGCGAACTCGGAGATTGGGGGTACTGTTCCTTCCGAGTCTGAATCAGAAGGGAATATACCTACACACCCTGATGATTTTTCGCTACAGGGATACGATTCAGAGGGCACTTCCTCCACTGCTCCGTCTATCTCTCCTCATGTGAAGACGGTATTCATGACAGACAGCAACCAAGGTGGTTCCAGTGATCGCCAGCGCATCGACAGTTTTGAAGCCATATTGCTTGCTTTAGTCAAGTCTGTAGACGAGATCAAAACGGCCCTTCCAACTCTGCAAGGAGGGACGCCTGGCCAAACAAGCGCGGGTCCCGCGGTCAATGCGGACTCGAATTCGGCGGTGCCAAACCCGGGCAACAATCCTCCGAAAACAACGGCCCCCACCGCCGTAGACGAAGCACGCGAGGCAAGAAGAGAGGTCCAGGAGCTCCGAGCCATGTTCCACGCTCGAGAAAACTCTCAAGACCTCAGAATACGGCAACCGTACCCTGCTGCATGGAGGGATGTTCCATTTCTACCAAGATATAAACCGTTCAATATCAATCCTTATGATGGCAAGACCTCGGCAAGTCTGTACATTACTTACTTCGAGGTCACCACCGGCCATCTGCCCTATGATGATGCCATTCTCATACGATTATTCATCGGGGCATTGGAAGGAGTCGCCTTCGACTGGTATCGCAACCTGCCGGACAACTGCATCCACTCCTTCGCCGGCTTCAAGCGCATGTTCTTGGAGAGATTCTACGAAGTAGGGCAGGATATCACCATGTCCACCCTCATGGACGTCATCCAATGGAAGAAAGAGCTGACAAAGAACTATATCGAGCGGTTCCGCCAAACCGCCATGAAGTTGCCCTCTGGAAATCCAGATTCCTCCTTAATTGAAATTTGCCAAAAGAGACTCCTCCCAACAATCAGTCTCTGGATGGGCGAAAGTCAATTCAAGGACTGGAAGACGTTCATCATCAGCGCCACAAGCGCCGAAGAACGATTGAAGAAGGCTCGCCAGCTGGGATTGTACATCTCGGACGGAGAGAACAAGGGCAAGCATCCTAACACCAATAATGACAATGGGGGTAGTCCCTCCAACAATCGGGACGGCAGGGGCAAGCCGGCTATGGTGGCTGACACAGCACAGAAACCTGAGCCAAAGCCGGCAGACAAACAATAGCCGCAAATCACTTACTCCTTCGAAGACGGTCACGTCAAGCCCATCTTGGACATGCTCATACAAGGGGACAGAATTCAGCTTCCTCCACCAAGGCGGGAACCGCGACCGGCAGAGATGGAGAACCCAAAGTACTGCCATTATCATCGCTACGTCCACCATGCTACACACGACTGCTACCAGCTGAAACGGTACATCCAAAACCTCATCGATTCGAACGCTTTGGCTATCGATTTTGAAGGGGTAACGGTGGCAGCCAATATGGTGTCGGTACAATTCGACAGCTTCCCTCCGACGGAAACTCAAGACGGGGTGGTCCCCATCCCTCTGGCGATAATGGAGATTACTAATCTTCTACCTCCCCGAGATCAGGTTGCTGGTTTAGTGCCCCTCACCACATCACGAGGGGAGGTCATGTGGATCCATCCAGACTTGGTATCGAAAGTGACTCGGCCCATATCGTTTTTTATCTGCAAGAAAAAGAATAAAAAAATCAGATCCTGTCGCACAATCTCGGCAGATATCGAGGAAGCTACAGCCGTCGTCACGCGGTCTGGGGCGCAATCCCAACCTGTGGTTGACAATCCAGCTGAAAATCATCAACCCACTACAGCTGATGCTCCGGGACCGGCTCAGCCTTCGACGACCGACAAGCCTAGGCCGAGGGAGACTCGCTTGGACAAATCCCTCCGAAAAGAGGCAGCCCAAGGGCTGGAGAGGCCCTACAACTTTGACATCTTAGCGCAATTGGCTAACACACCCGCCAAGTTGTCACTGTACGAACTCCTAAGGCTCTCCAAGGACGTTCGTATTGCATTGAGCGAAGCACTCCAAAATGCCGATGCCTATCTGGCTCAATCCAACCTCACCAGGGAGGACTCACCTGTGGATCTCCAGGACAGTGCCTGCACTGGCGCAATGCCAAACATCGTCTTCACTTTGCAAGATATGCTCATCAAAACTAATCTGCACGATCACCTACAATACTATACTGGATACATCGGCGACGTAAAGGTGGATCGGATGCACATTGATCCTGGATCTTCCATAAGCATTATCCCGAAGGGTCTGCTACATCATCTTCGCATCCCAATGCATCGCCTGACGCCTACAAGCACCGCCATCAGCTGTTTCAATTCGGGCAGGAGCTACCCTATTGGAAAGATTCGTCTGAAGTGTCAAATTGGCGACCTCCAATCCGAAGTCACCTGCTACGTCATAGATGCAGACACTTCTTACAACATCCTCTTGGGGCATCCGTGGATACACGATTATATGATCGTGCCTTCCACGCTGCACCAGTGCTTCAAATATGTCGACAAACACGGCTTCGTGAGAACGGAATTTGCTGATATCGATCCCTTCAAAGGGGTCGAATCTTACTACTCAGACTCCTACCTATACAAAAAAATCGAAGAAGCATCTTGGTGAAGGAGATGTACAAGCTAGTACTGAGACAGCCACAGGATCAGAAGAGCCTCTGACGATCCACCTCCAAGCTCGCAAACCGGGTAGGTCTGCACCCCTTACCGCCACTCTGCGTAAGGACGCAATCAGCCTCTCGGCACAAGAAGAGCAGATAATAATCCGGCTGCCAAGGTCCGGCCAAGTGCCAAGACCCACAACGGAGCCAATGACAATCAGACTATCGAGAGTCGATCAGCCCCAAACGGAGAAGCTCAATCCCTTCGACAAGCCACTGACGATACGCCTTCCCAAGAAGGGTCGTCACCCCGATGCAAGGTCTGACACTTATAGTGAACCAGCCACTCCTCACCCCACACCGAGTACCAAACTGGGGGTCGCTAGTTTACCAACAACTCCACGCTCTGCTCCATCAGCTGAACCTCTGACGATCAAGCTGCCCAGGTCGTCCTCTCAGTCTTTATTTACACAAGGGGTAGCCGAAGAGGAACCGGAGCTAGCCAAGTATGTGGCTGCCCACACTGATGTTCCCTCTGCAGATGATGTAATCCCTCTAGAAAAGATACCTTACTTCATCAACAAAGGGCTATCTTTGAACTACCTCGAGCTTAATAAGCTTTGTACAATGTACGCTATGGAACACGGTATAGGCACTCACCTACTCACGTAGGTGACAAATGTCTATACCACAATCCAGCCTACTCCAGCAGAAGACGCTTACCAAATAGTCGAGGGAGGGGACCATCCAATCATCTTCGGCCGGAAGGACGATCCGCATCCCTTCACCATAGAAGAAGTCGACCTTGGATCGGATGCCGGGAGACCACCTCTGTATCTTTATAGCCCCCAATCTAAATACCTCATGCAGAAATAGGGGTATGATCTGGAAACGATACCGGGTTTGAACTACGGTACTAGACGACGATTACCTTTGAAGCCCCCGGTCCCGGCTGGCAAACCACGGGACTACTATAGCAAGACTCGATGTGGATTAGGATATGTGACACCCACGACGACCCCTAAAAGTTTAGATGAAGAATGTGACTGGCATTCACATTCGACCGGATCACCAACTTCTGACTCTGATACCAGCATCGGAGATGTATTCAGACAAGTCTTGTCAGTCAATATGGCATTTGCCGACGCTTATGAAGAAGACGAAGACATCCCAGAACTTCTTGAACTAGAACCATGGGCACAACAGCTAGATAAACAATGGGAGAAGCGTTTCGAGCAAAGAGAACCTCCCACTGAAGATGAGGTCATACAAGTTAATCTTGGTGATGAAGCCTCCCCAAAACTAATCTTTATCAGCCAGAGCCTGACAGATGAAGAGCGAGAGTCGCTGCTCCAACTCGTCAAGGAGTATATCGATGTGTTCGCCTGGGGCTATAAAGATATACCAGGATTGGACCCCGAGATAGCACTCCACAAACTCAATATTCGTCCGGATGCAAAACCTGTCAAGCAACAGCAACGTCGATTTTGCCCTGATGTCATGAATGCTATTGAAGTCGAGGTCAACAAACTGATAGCCAGCGACTTCATTCGCAAAGAGCAGCATCCAGACCATGGGTAGCCAATATCGTACCAGTTCTCAAGAAGAACGGAAAGATCCGAATATGTATTGACTTCCAAAATCTGAATGAGGCATGCCCTAAAGATGAATTCCCTCTCCCTATCACGGATATTATGATCGACAACACCTGTGGCTTCGAACGTATGTCCTTCATGGATGGCTTCTCAGGATACAACCAGATCAAGATGTTCCCTGACGACGAGAAGCACACATCATTTTGAACACCGATTGGTACATATTGCTACACCGTTATGCCTTTCGGTTTAAGGAATGCTGGAGCTACTTACCAGAGAGCTATGAGCATCATCTTTAGAGACGACTTGCGCAAGACAGTGGAATGCTACGTCGATGACATCGCCGTCAAAAGTCGTTTGAAGGAAGATCATCTGCAAGATCTCAGGACAGTGTTCGACCTAATACGAGCACACAACTTAAAGATGAACCCTACGAAATCATTCTTGGGTGTCTCCACCGGGAAATTCCTGGGTTTCGTCATCACTTCTCAGGACATTCACATCGACCCCGAGAAAACAAAGGCAATCATGGAAATGGGTCCCCCGAGAAATCTCCGCGAACTCCGAGGCCTCCAAGGCAGGCTAGCTTACATCAGGAGATTCATCTCTAATCTCTCCGGATGATGTCAACCATTCACCCATCTCATGAAGAAGGGAGTCTCTTTCGTATGGGATAAGGAATGCCAGCGCGCTTTCAATAGCATCAAAGAATATTTGTCAAACCCCCCAGTCCTGGTAGCTCCTGTTGCTGGGAAGCCATTCCTGCTCTATGTGCGAGCTATGGAACATTCTCTTGGTGCTCTGTTAGCACAGAACAATGACGCGGGCCATAAACAAGCTATATACTACCTCAGTCGGAAGATGATTGGGCCAGAATACCGATACACGGCCGTAGAGAAGGAATGCCTTGCTCTCGTATTCGCCATCCAGAAGACGCGATACTACGTCACGGGACAAACCATCCACGTGATATCGCGGATCAACCCCCTCAGGGTCCTCATGACCAAACCTGGGGTACTCAGCTCTCGCCTTGCTACTTGGGCGATATTACTATCACCATATCACATGATCTTCGTCCCGCAAAAGGCTGTTAAAGGCCAGGCTCTGGCAGACTTTCTAGCAGCCCATCCAGGTTCGAAGACGACTAGAGTATATGAAGAGATACCGGACGAGGTCACCAGTTCAAATGCAGTCTCCCATGACGCCATCTGACGAATGTTCTTCGACGGCGCTTCGAGAACTGGACCCAAAGGCAACATCGTCGCTGGAGTTGGAGTGGTGCTGATTTCTCTCTCCGGCTTGGTGATCAATCGGGCCTACTCACTCACAGAGCGCTGTTCAAATAATGTGGCCGAGTACAATGCCTTGGTCATTGGCCTTCGACTTGCAAAGGAGCTGGGGGTAGAGTATCTTGAAGCATACGACGACTCACAGTTAATCGTCAATCAGATTCGGGGGTCGTACGAGGTCCGCCACAAAGACATGATCCCGTATCATCGAATAGCAATCGACATCATCTCGTCTGGGAGGATTCTTCATAGAACATGTTCCCAGACTCCAGAACATTGAGGCTGATGCCCTAGATGGTTTGGCCGCTTCCCTAGCTGTGCCAAATTATGCTCGTCATCAGGTCGACATAATAGGCCGTGAACTGGTCTGTCCTAAGGATAACGTTCGATGCATGGACAGCTACTCCGCCCTTTCGGTCAACGAAGCACCAGACTGGAGACAGTCATTCATCGACTTCGTAGTATACGACATCCTGCCAGAGAATCCGAAGGAAGCTACTTCTATCAGAAGACGTTCTCTCAGATTTTTCTATGATACGGAAACGAAAATGCTGTATCACCGATCCTATGATGGGTTGCTGCTTCGGTGTCTATCAAATACAGAAGCCAAGGAAGCCGTACGCGAAGCCCATGATGGTGTCTGTAGAGCCCATCAACCTGGCCCGAAACTGTAAGACCGCCTTTGCCGAATTGGCTATTACTGGCCCACGATGGTTGCAAACGCAATAGATTATGCACGAAAGTCCAAAGCCTGCTAAATCCATGCCGACTTCATCCACCAGCCATCTGAATTCCTGTATCCGACCGTGGCATCCTGGCCATTCGAAGCATGGGGGATGGACATCATCGGTCCGATTACTCCACCTTCCTTCCGCGGACATCGCATACTTGCGATCACGGATTATTTCTCCAAATGGACAGAAGCTGTCCCGTTTGCAGAAGTAAAGACTTCGAACGTGATCAGCTTCCTCAAGCATCACGTCATCTATCGCTTTGGACTGCCCCGAAGGATCATTCACGACAATGGGCCACAGTTCGCAAGCCACGCATTATATCAGTTCTGCGACAAGTACCGAATTCAGAATATTGCTTCGACACCCTACAACCCAGCAGCCAACGGGTTAGCAGAAGCATTCAACAAGACCATAATCAAGCTACTCAAGAAATTCGTGTCCTCTAACAAGCGCGACTGGAACGAGAAGCTCGGCGAATGCTTATGGGCGTATCGCACCACAGTTCGAACAGCCACCGGGAATACACCATTTTCCCTGGTGTACGGGAGTGAGGCGGTCCTCCCATTAGAGACTCAGATCCCCTCACTCTACGTTGCCCTCACACATCAGTTGACGACAGACGAAAACCACCATCGCCGACTACAGGAATTGGAGGCCCTAGACGAGAAACGCCTATTAGCTCAACAGCGAATCGAACTATATCAGGCCAGAATCTCCGGAGCTTTCAACAAGAAGGTCAAGGTCAGAACATTCCAAGTAGGCGATCTCGTTCTGGCGGTTCGGAGGCCGATGGTTATGATGCATAAAACTGCCGGTAAATTCCAACCAAAATGGGAAGGCCCGTTCATCATCAAAGCCGTATTCTCCAACGGCGCCTACCACCTCGCTAAACAAAATGGAGACTTGCTCATGTTGCCCATCAACGGCAAGTTCCTGAAGAAGTATTATGTCTGAAACAAAATCATCGAGACATCTCAGAGTGTCGAGTTATGTACCTCCCCGTACCTCTGAACTTACATTCTGGTTCCATACATAGAGTCATGTAACCGCTGGTACCTCTGAACTCATTCCCACATCTTCCATACATAGAGTCAGGTACCCGCTGGTACCGCTGAACTCACCCTCATAGTTCTCTAAATTTTTGAGTCATGTACCCTCTGGTACCGCTGAACTCATTTTTCAACATTCCAGATTATCGAGTCATGTGCCCGCTGGTGCCACTGAACTCACGCTTTTACAATATCGAGTCATGTACCCGACGGTGCCTCTGAACTCACATCCCGGTCACTCTTTCAGAAAAGAAAGTCATGTATGATCATACCTCTGAACTTTCTTCCTGGAAGAGATCCTCCCCCATGATCCAATACCCGCACTTCCAGTGCACAAAAAAAGGGTAAGCGATCCACAAATTCCCAAAATGGCCATGTCCTCATTACCTCTGAGTCGTTTCACTTCCGTCTAAAACAAATCACCCCTACATAAAACTTCCATGTCCTCATTACCTCTGAGTCGTTTTATGTACCCCCTCTTCATTGAGCCCACTCCTACCATGTCCTCATTACCTCTGAGTGGAAAGGCTCCGTAGAAGAAACCTTCATACTTGCCATGTCCTCATTACCTCTGAGTAAGTTTGTCGGTTCCCTTTCAACCTATTATTTGTACCCACAACCGGAGTACGACAAGGATAATAGGTCCACAAATGTCCTCTGTTGACCACAAATGTCCTCTGTTGACCACAAATGTCCTCAGTCGACCACAGATGCTGTACTGGGTCTCCAGTACACGCCCATCCCTTCCCATCATGCCTAGGAGCCCAGTTGCTCCCTGGCATTCTCTCGAGTACCAAAAACTTCTATAACTGTCTTATCGTGAAGTTGTTCTAGGTATTCCTCTCCAAAACTTGTTACTCGTACCTAAAACCAAGGTACGCCCAGGGTAACAGGTCCACAAATAATCCCCCAGCAGGTCCAATTCCACAAATACCACAAGTACAAGAAAGAGAAGATGAGTTAAAACATGCTCATTTATTTAAAATTTAAAGTACTACATCATCTGGGATCATATCCCTTGACAAAAAAAAAGAAGAGAAGAAAACAGTAAAAGAAAACAGAAAACTGATCACTGCTCCGGGGCACATAACGCCGTGAGACGGTCCGTCAGCAAGGCAACCGACCGCTCAAACCTCTGTTTAGCTCGACGCTCCGCCTCTTGGGCCAGCACCGCCGTATCATCCAGATGAGCGTGAGCTTTCCAGTTGTCCTCAAATTTCTTGGAAGCCCGCTCCAGGTTAACAGAAGATCGAGAATCCTTCTCGGCCTCCCGAACGATTGACTCCTGTTCCGCATGAGCAGCCTTCAGCTTCGACTCTAGGAAGGCCAATTCTTTCTGAAGTGCGAGAATCCGCTCCTTCGTGTCAGCTATCCCACGAGAAGCAGTCTCTTCCCGAGCCCTACAAGCTTGACTTCGACGACCCAGCCTATCATACGAAGCGAAAAGCTCGTCAAGGTCCCCCTTCACAACTGGCCCGGTAGTGTCTCGAGCGAGCTTTATCCTATCCCGAGCGGCAATAAAGAAACCCCGCTCCCGTTCAATCGTAGCAGGCAAGTCAGCCTGCCGGAACACCAGCAATCGGGTCACGAGCTGATCAGCCTCTGCCAACTTGGGCTCCAGGAGCGCAGCCAACCCCACCCCGCCAGGAAGAGTCTTCAAAGTTTTAATCTAATCCCGAGCGCACCGCAGGGACAGAGAAAAAGGGATCCCCCGTTCTACGGCAGCGTCTACGCCCATCTTTAAATGGCGATAGAAGCTGTCGACCACATCCTGCGACACCTCGTCCAGAGCCTCCGAAGAAGCCGACGTCAACGGGAGTGTAGCTGGCAACACTGAAAAAGACGTGATAGAATCTGTCGCTCCTGCCACGAGGGAACAAACTCCATGTGGAAGGACGCCTGAACAGCGGCCAACTCCTCTTCAGCAGCCCGCAAAACTTGAATGCTCGGCAGGGCCGAGAAATCAATCTTCGAAGTCATATAAGCAGAAAAGAATGAGGCAGAGACCATCGCTCCCGGAACAAGCTCCACTCCCATCTGCCCGGAACTCGATGTGGATTAGGATATGTGACACCCACGACGACCCCTAAAAGTTTAGATGAAGAATGTGACTGGCATTCACATTCGACCGGATCACCAACTTCTGACTCTGATACCAGCATCGGAGATGTATTCAGATAAGTCTTGTCAGTCAATATGGCATTTGCCGACGCTTATGAAGAAGACGAAGACATCCCCGAACTTCTTGAACTAGAACCATGGACACAACAGCTAGATAAACAATGGGAGAAGCGTTTCGAGCAAAGAGAACCTCCCACTGAAGATGAGGTCATACAAGTTAATCTTGGTGATGAAGCCTCCCCAAAACTAATCTTCATCAGCCAGAGCCTGACAGATGAAGAGCGAGAGTCGCTGCTCCAACTCGTCAAGGAGTATATCGATGTGTTCGCCTGGGGCTATAAAGATATACCAGGATTGGACCCCGAGATAGCACTCCACAAACTCAATATTCGTCCGGATGCAAAACCTGTCAAGCAACAGCAACGTCGATTTTGCCCTGATGTCATGAATGCTATTGAAGCCGAGGTCAACAAACTGATAGCCAGCGACTTCATTCGCAAAGAGCAGCATCCAGACCATGGGTAGCCAATATCGTACCAGTTCTCAAGAAGAACGGAAAGATCCGAATATGTATTGACTTCCAAAATCTGAATGAGGCATGCCCTAAAGATGAATTCCCTCTCCCTATCACGGATATTATGATCGACAACACCTGTGGCTTCGAACGTATGTCCTTCATGGATGGCTTCTCAGGATACAACCAGATCAAGATGTTCCCTGACGACGAGAAGCACACATCATTTTGAACACCGATTGGTACATATTGCTACACCGTTATGCCTTTCGGTTTAAGGAATGCTGGAGCTACTTACCAGAGAGCTATGAGCATCATCTTTAGAGACGACTTGCGCAAGACAGTGGAATGCTACGTCGATGACATCGCCGTCAAAAGTCGTTTGAAGGAAGATCATCTGCAAGATCTCAGGACAGTGTTCGACCTAATACGAGCACACAACTTAAAGATGAACCCTACGAAATCATTCTTGGGTGTCTCCACCGGGAAATTCCTGGGTTTCGTCATCACTTCTCAGGACATTCACATCGACCCCGAGAAAACAAAGGCAATCATGGAAATGGGTCCCCCGAGAAATCTCCGCGAACTCCGAGGCCTCCAAGGCAGGCTAGCTTACATCAGGAGATTCATCTCTAATCTCTCCGGATGATGTCAACCATTCACCCATCTCATGAAGAAGGGAGTCTCTTTCGTATGGGATAAGGAATGCCAGCGCGCTTTCAATAGCATCAAAGAATATTTGTCAAACCCCCCAGTCCTGGTAGCTCCTGTTGCTGGGAAGCCATTCCTGCTCTATGTGCGAGCTATGGAACATTCTCTTGGTGCTCTGTTAGCACAGAACAATGACGCGGGCCATGAACAAGCTATATACTACCTCAGTCGGAAGATGATTGGGCCAGAATACCGATACACGGCCGTAGAGAAGGAATGCCTTGCTCTCGTATTCGCCATCCAGAAGACGCGATACTACGTCACGGGACAAACCATCCACGTGATATCGCGGATCAACCCCCTCAGGGTCCTCATGACCAAACCTGGGGCACTCAGCTCTCGCCTTGCTACTTGGGCGATATTACTATCACCATATCACATGATCTTCGTCCCGCAAAAGGCTGTTAAAGGCCAGGCTCTGGCAGACTTTCTAGCAGCCCATCCAGGTTCGAAGACGACTAGAGTATATGAAGAGATACCGGACGAGGTCACCAGTTCAAATGCAGTCTCCCATGACGCCATCTGACGAATGTTCTTCGACGGCGCTTCGAGAACTGGACCCAAAGGCAACATCGTCGCTGGAGTTGGAGTGGTGCTGATTTCTCTCTCCGGCTTGGTGATCAATCGGGCCTACTCACTCACAGAGCGCTGTTCAAATAATGTGGCCGAGTACAATGCCTTGGTCATTGGCCTTCGACTTGCAAAGGAGCTGGGGGTAGAGTATCTTGAAGCATACGACGACTCACAGTTAATCGTCAATCAGATTCGGGGGTCGTACGAGGTCCGCCACAAAGACATGATCCCGTATCATCGAATAGCAATCGACATCATCTCGTCTGGGAGGATTCTTCATAGAACATGTTCCCAGACTCCAGAACATTGAGGCTGATGCCCTAGATGGTTTGGCCGCTTCCCTAGCTGTGCCAAATTATGCTCGTCATCAGGTCGACATAATAGGCCGTGAACTGGTCTGTCCTAAGGATAACGTTCGATGCATGGACAGCTACTCCGCCCTTTCGGTCAACGAAGCACCAGACTGGAGACAGTCGTTCATCGACTTCGTAGTATACGACATCCTGCCAGAGAATCCGAAGGAAGCTACTTCTATCAGAAGACGTTCTCTCAGATTTTTCTATGATACGGAAACGAAAATGCTGTATCACCGATCCTATGATGGGTTGCTGCTTCGGTGTCTATCAAATACAGAAGCCAAGGAAGCCGTACGCGAAGCCCATGATGGTGTCTGTAGAGCCCATCAACCTGGCCCGAAACTGTAAGACCGCCTTTGCCGAATTGGCTATTACTGGCCCACGATGGTTGCAAACGTAATAGATTATGCACGAAAGTGCAAAGCCTGCTAAATCCATGCCGACTTCATCCACCAGCCATCTGAATTCCTGTATCCGACCGTGGCATCCTGGCCATTCGAAGCATGGGGGATGGACATCATCGGTCCGATTACTCCACCTTCCTCCCGCGGACATCGCATACTTGCGATCACGGATTATTTCTCCAAATGGACAGAAGTTGTCCCGTTTGCAGAAGTAAAGACTTCGAACGTGATCAGCTTCCTCAAGCATCACGTCATCTATCGCTTTGGACTGCCCCGAAGGATCATTCACGACAATGGGCCACAGTTCGCAAGCCACGCATTATATCAGTTCTGCGACAAGTACCGAATTCAGAATATTGCTTCGACATCCTACAACCCAGCAGCCAACGGGTTAGCAGAAGCATTCAACAAGACCATAATCAAGCTACTCAAGAAATTCGTGTCCTCTAACAAGCGCGACTGGAACGAGAAGCTCGGCGAATGCTTATGGGCGTATCGCACCACAGTTCGAACAGCCACCGGGAATACACCATTTTCCCTGGTGTACGGGAGTGAGGCGGTCCTCCCATTAGAGACTCAGATCCCCTCACTCTACGTTGCCCTCACACATCAGTTGACGACAGACGAAAACCACCATCACCGACTACAGGAATTGGAGGCCCTAGACGAGAAACGCCTATTAGCTCAACAGCGAATCGAACTATATCAGGCCAGAATCTCCGGAGCTTTCAACAAGAAGGTCAAGGTCAGAACATTCCAAGTAGGCGATCTCGTTCTGGCGGTTCGGAGGCCGATGGTTATGATGCATAAAACTGCCGGTAAATTCCAACCAAAATGGGAAGGCCCGTTCATCATCGAAGCCGTATTCTCCAACGGCGCCTACCACCTCGCTAAACAAAATGGAGACTTGCTCATGTTGCCCATCAACGGCAAGTTCCTGAAGAAGTATTATGTCTGAAACAAAATCATCGAGACATCTCAGAGTGTCGAGTTATGTACCTCCCCGTACCTCTGAACTTACATTCTGGTTCCATACATAGAGTCATGTAACCGCTGGTACCTCTGAACTCATTCCCACATCTTCCATACATAGAGTCAGGTACCCGCTGGTACCGCTGAACTCACCCTCATAGTTCTCTAAATTTTTGAGTCATGTACCCTCTGGTACCGCTGAACTCATTTTTCAACATTCCAGATTATCGAGTCATGTGCCCGCTGGTGCCACTGAACTCACGCTTTTACAATATCGAGTCATGTACCCGACGGTGCCTCTGAACTCACATCCCGGTCACTCTTTCAGAAAAGAAAGTCATGTATGATCATACCTCTGAACTTTCTTCCTGGAAGAGATCCTCCCCCATGATCCAATACCCGCACTTCCAGTGCACAAAAAAAGGGTAAGCGATCCACAAATTCCCAAAATGGCCATGTCCTCATTACCTCTGAGTCGTTTCACTTCCGTCTAAAACAAATCACCCCTACATAAAACTTCCATGTCCTCATTACCTCTGAGTCGTTTTATGTACCCCCTCTTCATTGAGCCCACTCCTACCATGTCCTCATTACCTCTGAGTGGAAAGGCTCCGTAGAAGAAACCTTCATACTTGCCATGTCCTCATTATCTCTGAGTAAGTTTGTCGGTTCCCTTTCAACCTATTATTTGTACCCACAACCGGAGTACGACAAGGATAATAGGTCCACAAATGTCCTCTGTTGACCACAAATGTCCTCTGTTGACCACAAATGTCCTCAGTCGACCACAGATGCTGTACTGGGTCTCCAGTACACGCCCATCCCTTCCCTATCATGCCTAGGAGCCCAGTTGCTCCCTGGCATTCTCTCGAGTACCAAAAACTTCTATAACTGTCTTATCGTGAAGTTGTTCTAGGTATTCCTCTCCAAAACTTGTTACTCGTACCTAAAACCAAGGTACGCCCAGGGTAACAGGTCCACAAATAATCCCCCAGCAGGTCCAATTCCACAAATACCACAAGTACAAGAAAGAGAAGATGAGTTAAAACATGCTCATTTATTCAAAATTTAAAGTACTACATCATCTGGGATCATATCCCTTGACAAAAAAAAAGAAGAGAAGAAAACAGTAAAAGAAAACAGAAAACTGATCACTGCTCCGGGGCACATAACGCCGTGAGACGGTCCGTCAGCAAGGCAACCGACCGCTCAAACCTCTGTTTAGCTCGACGCTCCGCCTCTTGGGCCAGCACCGCCGTATCATCCAGATGAGCGTGAGCTTTCCAGTTGTCCTCAAATTTCTTGGAAGCCCGCTCCAGGTTAACAGAAGATCGAGAATCCTTCTCGGCCTCCCGAACGATTGACTCCTGTTCCGCATGAGCAGCCTTCAGCTTCGACTCTAGGAAGGCCAATTCTTTCTGAAGTGCGAGAATCCGCTCCTTCGTGTCAGCTATCCCACGAGAAGCAGTCTCTTCCCGAGCCCTACAAGCTTGACTTCGACGACCCAGCCTATCATACGAAGCGAAAAGCTCGTCAAGGTCCCCCTTCACAACTGGCCCGGTAGTGTCTCGAGCGAGCTTTATCCTATCCCGAGCGGCAATAAAGAAACCCCGCTCCCGTTCAATCGTAGCAGGCAAGTCAGCCTGCCGGAACACCAGCAAT
Organism: Iris pallida; assembly: GCA_029216955.1. Taxonomy (NCBI): domain Eukaryota; kingdom Viridiplantae; phylum Streptophyta; class Magnoliopsida; order Asparagales; family Iridaceae; genus Iris; species Iris pallida. The sequence goes on from JANAVB010021200.1 coordinate 1,374,027, forward strand.
CGGGTCACGAGCTGATCAGCCTCTGCCAACTTGGGCTCCAGGAGCGCAGCCAACCCCACCCCGCCAGGAAGAGTCTTCAAAGTTTTAATCTGATCCCGAGCGCACCGCAGGGACAGAGAAAAAGGGATCCCCCGTTCTACGGCAGCGTCTACGCCCATCTTTAAATGGCGATAGAAGCTGTCGACCACATCCTGCGACACCTCGTCCAGAGCCTCCGAAGAAGCCGACGTCAACGGGAGTGTAGCTGGCAACACTGAAAAAGACGTGATAGAATCTGTCGCTCCTGCCACGAGGGAACAAACTCCATGTGGAAGGACGCCTGAACAGCGGCCAACTCCTCTTCAGCAGCCCGCAAAACTTGAATGCTCGGCAGGGCCGAGAAATCAATCTTCGAAGTCATATAAGCAGCAAAGGATGAGGCAGAGACCATCGCTCCCGGAACAAGCTCCACTCCCATCTGCCCGGAGCTGGCGGGAGGCCCCTCGACAAGAGTCGGTGAAAGAGAAGAAACGCTCCTTTCCCCCAGATCGCAGCAGGCCGAGCCTTCCGCAAGAACATCCACTGTGGGAAGTAAAGGGTCAGGACCTGTATGGCCAAGACAACCATGAATCGATTTGACTTGGAGGATATGTTGATAGAGCAAATAAGCCCCCTCATTAGTCAATATTTGGCTTATCTTACCAGCGGAAGGGTGTGGAGGCTGAGGTTCGCCTACGGCCACCACAACCTCTCCACCAGCGGCCTCCGAGTCGAATATAATAGACTCCTCCGCCCCGGCACCCTCGGGAGGGGATGCGACGAGATCGACGTCGCCTTGCTGAAGTTAAGCAATCTCGAAGACAGGCCCGAGGAAACCTTCGTCACCCCGGACCGAGGCTTCAGCAACTTGGGAGTCCTCAGCCGCCGCTGAGAGAGCCCCCGCAGAAAGGATCGCGACACACATACCGCTAATCAAAGCAGCAAGGGCCGGATCAACCTCAGGAGCGGCAGACGGTTCAGGAGAGCCCGGTTCGTCAGACACCTACAAAGAAGAATTATTAGGTCATATCTCCAAGAAAAAGAAAACCACAACAAGGAGATAGCTCCAACATAGTCTTACCTCCGGAACATCGTCAGCATTTTCACCCCTCTCCGTAATAAGTAGCCTACGAGGTCTGACCGCAGCTCTCTTTACGAAAAAGGCTACTCCTCCATTAGTAGACTCATGCCTGCCTCGCTTACGCAAGGGACCAGGCATGGCAGGCGGTGGTTCTACCCTCACCACCTCTGGTACAGATGGCAACTGATCTACCGCCTCATCTAATACGACCGACGGCTGATCCGTCATCATCTCATCCGCTATGATGGGCGGATGATCCGTCGCGGCTTCACCATCAGAAGAAAGAGAGTCCTCATCGTCCCGCTCGTTGTTTCCCTCTACTGTGTCAAAGGACTCGGAATTGGGCTCGGGAACCCTATTTGCTCCTTTCTTTTTTGCCTTCGACACCGTAGCCCTCTCCGCCAAACGAGTGCCCACGATGAAGCTAGTCCTCGGGTCAAAATCAACAGGAGGTTGGATTTCCGTAACATGGTATAAGGCCGCCATATGCAAGATTTCCCTCGGCTCGTTTGCTGCAGGAACTGAGAAACTAGTTCGAGTATGGCAAGTGTCATAGTAGCTCCATGCCCTAATACCATCAAGGATGCTACCCTCAAATCCCAGGCAGGAACTGGGATGCCCAAGGAATAGTTGGCTGTACCCAAATTAACGGGCAAACCTACTGGGCAAGTAGGGCTCCAGGTACACAGTGTTGCGGTTGCGATAAACTAAATACGTCGGGCGAATGTTACGCAACCAGAAACGCATCTTCTCAAGTAAGAAATGAGGAGATCCAACGCCATCGACATGGACACTCCTCACTTCTTGGTCGATAAAACGAGGAACGGACACGAAGAAATCATATCCGTCCACCCTCGCCAGCATCCTCCGACACGCTGGCATGGTACTATATTCCCAAGGCTGGTGGCGATACCTGAAAAGAAAACCGTCATCGTCCGTAACGCCGTCTCCCGTCCCAGGCCTCATCAAAGACCGATAATACAACAACAGCCACCCCAGCAGGTAATGATAAGGCGGCTCTATACGTTCAAAGTCCATCATCACGTCACGAGCGATGACCTTGGACGAGAAGGCGCGAAGACCATGATGAATGCTGCACACCATAGCGGGAAGAAGAGCCAGCCTGACCCCAAAGGCCAACTTCACGGCGGGAAGAATAAAGTGATGGCCGATTCTCTCGATGGAACCTGCCCCTCCTGAGACCACATAATTGTGCAGCCACACCATTAAAAAACCTGCCAAGAGTGCCTTCTCTAACAGCCGCCGAGTACCATAATAAAAATAGCTGAAAGAGTCGATCTGGCTCCCAAACTTGTCACCCTTAGACTTCGACCTCCTAGCAGTCGACACCAAGCCTTCTACTTCCCTAGGAGTTTGACGATCTCGGGAAGTAACTCGGCCAGCAGCACTGAATTTAAAAAGATAGAAGATCCAAGAGTTAGTATGGGGAGTATCCCCTTCCGAGCTATCATTTTTCTTGATAGGCGTTTGGTGACAGGTACTATGGTGACATAACAGTTCTTGGTACACAGCGACGAAGCCTGGGAATCGTCGATCTAGATCCTCGAACTCCTCGTTCGTTGGAGTGTACGCTTCGAAGGGTTCGTCTCCCCAGGGAAGCTTAGAGACAGCATACATCTCATGGAGAGCGAGCCCCAACTCTCCTACAGGTGTGAAGAAAGTCCCCGTCCGATGATTATACATCTCCAGAAGGGCCATGAACAACGGCTTATTAATGGGCAATCCGTGGCTGGTACCCCGAATAGCATCATAAAGATTGACTTCTCGCAGAAACGTCTCATATTTCCGCTGAATCCACGAGGTCAGGTTAGCCCACGAAGGAATAGTGTGTAACCAGCCCAGCAGTGCCAATCTGCCAACAGGATAGGACCCTTTTCGAGCAAGCTGGCTCAGGAAGGTATCAGCCTGAGAAAATGAGAAGTTAGGACCGGGTGTGTTGATAAAGGTATCCGGAGCTAACCCCATCACAGATCGACTGGCCGGATCCTTGATCGCACGTACTGACCCAGTAGTTTTATTGTAACGGATGTTACCCACAAACATCCCCGGTCTGGTTGGGGTGAGGGGGTCTGTCATCTGCCTGTCCAACAAGATCATGTTAAACCACGCAAGAGGGAAATGACGCTTCATAATAGGGATATGAATCGGCATTCTGTCCAAATTAAAATCCCAACTCTCGAAAATATCTAGCACTCGAGAGTTTTCTATGATCAATACATCCCCAAAGAGGAAGACCGGCCTCAGATACTTCCCATTTAGCTTTCCGGAGCTCATCATGTCACTAAGGAATTGGAAAGATTGAACCCTGATAACATTCAGTCGCTCCAAAGGCTCATTAACAAGGAGCTGCTCTGACACTTGACGAACTAAATCGTCCCGTCGCACATCCGTGGCAAGTTGATTCGAGCCAACCAGAAGTTTCCTCGCAGGATTTACTGGCATATTCACTGAAGATAGACGAAAGAAACAAGATTAGAGGATAGTCAAAACAAAGAAGCGTTTGAAAGATCATTTGAGTCCATACGGCTCGGGTCGTCACAGCCTCATGCGGCTCAGAACCAGATGAGTCCATGCAGTTCGGCTCATCATAGCCTTATGCGGCTCCGAGTCAGACGAGTCCATATAAATCAAGTTCAGATGAGCTTATGAAGCTTCTGCGGTTTGGGTTCGGAAGGGCCTATGCGGTTCAAGGTTCACATGGACTCAACAGACAAACCTAGACGCTGATGCGGCTCAGATTCAGGTGAGACTATGCGGTTCAAAGTCCACGCAGACTCATGCGACCCTGAACAGACAGACTCATGCGGCTACAAGCAGATGAGCTTATGCGGTTCAAAAGTGAACTACGCTCATGCGGCCCAAACCGAAAATATATATGCGGTTCATATCGAGTATGACAAGCCCATACGGCCTCCTGGGCTGTCACGACCCGCTACCCAAATTGTTGGGCCAGGCCGAGGCATCCCAGCCTACGTTGAGATAAAATATAGTAATCTGTTCTAAAGACAATAGGATAAGACTAAATGTGCTAACAGTTCTATAAGTGAAGAAGAATCATAAATGCTCCAAACACAAAAGTCGTCGTATATAGTAAAATATCCAAGTACAAGTGAACTACAAAGTAAAACTGGATACATGTCCAGTTACAAAAAGATATAGTCTAATACATGTCTACTCTCAAAAGTCTAAGTAAACAAGACAACTAGGCGAGGTTCCCCACAGGAACATCCTCGTAAAGCAGAGCCGGGTCCTCGGCAGTAACCCCATTATAGGTGTCGCAGAGTAACTCCTCCTCAGTAAGGACACCTACAACGTTATCCTGTCAGGACGGGAGCAAGTACTGAATCTAGCAAACTAGCATATGAAACATGAAAATGAACATGAGAGGAATAACTGGAAAGCATGGCATCACATAGTCTATCATGGCAAGGACACATATGTCATAGAGACAGATGTATATGTAATGTTTAAAACTGTAGTAGGTACGTGATCGGTCAATAGATGTACAATATGCTGGGGCACATAATGAAATGTACATACGTACAAGTGTAAAGGCGATAGATGTACATACGCACAAATACAGCTTTGAGATAAAGGCCTACGGCGCAGTAACATATAAAATGAAACTTTGCTCGGTACTGTAGAGGGGGTATGATCACGTACACTACTATCAGTTTCCCCATAACCCGTATTCTATCATGTGAGAGATACATAAAGACAGTTCTAAGCATGGTAGTAACTGGAAGTACAACATGTAGAGATCTAACTTGCTACCCCAAGGATCAGCATTTAACATGGTGGGGTTTGCAGTTCATTTATGTGACAATATATAAAGTTCGTAGAAAGTACTTGTCTCTAGCAAAGCAAAGCAAAACAAGCTGCGATAAAAGTGCTATGGATGTCCGGTAACTCGTCAATGTAGAAATAAATACAATAACTTAGTTTTTACACTAAGCTAAAACACTAGGACACTAATTGGTGAAACACGACTTGTGACTGGGCACCTAGCCAAAATGATGATTTTAGCTTAGGAGACCAATATGGGGAGACACACTACTTTAACTAACTTTTTAGGGTCTTTATACTAGTGAGGGGTGGGGTTCAACACGGCTAAAACTCAAAATAACACAAAAAGCTACAAGTCGAAATAAATCAATAAAGAAATCAAAAGACCATTGTGTTCTAACAATTTTAGAGATAGACAAAAAGCCTAGTTTTGTTTAAAGTAAAGTACCAAAGTGATCCTTGTTAATCATAGAAATTTATTATAATTTTTCTGGAATTTATTAACCAGTACAAATATTTTATAAAAATCAGTTTTCCTAAGTATACAGAAAATGAGTTTTGGTTTCATATGCCAAACTAGTGGCAAAACAGTAAATTAAATACTACAAAAATTATACTAAATTAGCTAACTTAACATAGTATCTAAATACTATTTTTCCATAATTTTAGTAGTACTTTAAGTATTTTTAGAAAATCAAAAACAGCATTGCACATAATAATTTATTTATCTGCGTATTTTGTCCATGTATATAATTTGAACCAAAGTTCAAATACAGGACCCAAGGCCATGAATCAAGTCCAATATGACTTGTACAGGTCTTGAATGTGTGAAAACACATTTGAGCCCAAATACCCATGCTAGGCTTGGACACCAAATGGTTGCAGTAATTTAAATACACTAAAAATATAATTTGGTAAAAGTGCAAAAATAATATTAATATTTTAATAAGATACAAAATAAATATATACATACATATGTTGAAAGTACATATATCTATGTATAAGAAAAATACTTAATTTATAAAGTATATATATATATATATATATATATATATATATATATATATATATATATATATATATATATATATATATATAAGAAAACTCTTAATTATAAAGTGTATATATATAATATATATACACATAAAAGTATATACATATATACAAACATATATATATGAAATTTACTAATTATAAAATATATATACATATATAATATATTGTCAAAAATACAGTATATACATATATATATATATACTAATATATATATATATATATATATATATATATATATATATATATATATATATATATATATATATATATATATATATATATATATATATATATATACATATATAAATATATATATAAAACAAAAGAAAAAGAAAAGAAAGGAAACAGGAAAAAGAAAAAGAAAGGAAAACAGAAGGGGGGCTCGAACCCAAGCCAACGGGGGGGGTTTATTATTGCGCGCTGGCCAGTGGGCCAACTTGGCCCGACTGTTAGGATTAGAGTCTCGTTTATTTTATTTCGTTTTGGTTAGATTTTATATATAAAAAAAATATAAATCGGTCCTGTCCAGACAGTTTAGGACACAGGTATCTATGTGTCCGTGCTACGCACGACACGCACGAGCTTCGATTTACGTATCCAAGTACTGGACTAAGGTTCCCGTGTCCTGGCGAGTCTCGTGCGTGAAAACGAGACACGCACGACACGACTGAGTCATGTTACCTACGTGTTCGGTCGTCGAAGGGGGTTTCGGGGGTCATGGACGGCGGAGGAGACGTCGGCGAGGCGGCGCTCGGGTGGCGCTCTAGTCGTCTCGTCAAGGCGAAGCGGATGGTGGTGGTGGCTGGTGATGACGACGGCGGTGGAGCTGGTGGTGGGGTTTGGCCGGAGCTAGGGTTCCGACGAACTCGAAGTGGGGAAGACGGTGGCGGTTGTGGTCGGGGTGAGGTCGAAGTGGTGGGGGTTTATCGAGGGGGCTGCGGGGGTTTAAATAGGGGGTTCGAGGCGGTCGGGGCAGCCGAATTTGGCGGGGGCAGGGCGGCGTGGCGGTCGGGGCAGTCGGGGGTCAACGTGAGTGGGTGAGGAGAGAGAGTGTTCGATCGGGGGGGTGTCTGGGTAGTTTAGCAGTTAGGTCCTCTAGGTTTAGGAATTTGCACTCCACACTTAAAATAATTTAATAATTTACATAATGATATTAAAACAATTCTAATAATTGCAAAACTATATAAAAACAATTCTACTTATTACAAAACTACATTATAACATTTCTAAAAATTACAAAATGATATTTAAATAATTTAGAAAATTATATATTGATATTTTTGGTATTAAAACTCATTTAAAAATTATTTAAAAATTCTAGAAAAATTCCTAAAATTCCTAATAATTATTTTAAGGCTGTAAACGACATTAAAAATTAATTAACACTAAATAAAAATGAATTTTGAAAACAGGGGCTTACATGGGCGAAGTGCTTATGCGGTCATATCGACGAATCTTGTACATGCGGCTTGTGCATAAATTATACAGCAGAGCCATGGCAGTTAGGGTTCTAAGGCGGTGCCCTTACCAGCAATGGGTGGATGAACGTCGGAATTAACAGAGTGAACAGCGGCCGACGGAGGAGTGGCCACGTTTATCGCTACAGTCGCCGCAGAAGCGACCGCCTTGCCCTTCGCGGCCTTCGACGCAGCAACCTTCTTGGGAGCCATAGGTGCTTAGGAGAGAAAGGAGTTAGAACAGCGAAAGATCGAAGAGAGCAAAGGAGATTCCCTAGAACGAAAGTGTTCCTATTTATAGACAAGGAAGGAATGCCTCGATCCACATACAATATAATGACCGACTCTTCGGTCATCGAGGCAAAACGGCTAAATAATAGCCTGAATCTTGGGATCCTGGCCCAAGAAAACGGCTCTTAAAATCTACAGCAAATCAAGAGCATTAAATGCAGAAGATTCACAGAAGATTTGCACATGTGGCAGAAAGACGTGGCAAGGAGCTCATGTGGCCAAAACAGCTCATGAGGCTCAGAGAGTTATGCGGTTGAGGTAACCATGCGGCTAGGACAGAATACATCCATACGGCTCTGGCATAATCATGCTTCTTATTCAAAGTATTTCAATTTTACAAATTGAAAACTTTGAAGGGGGTCTTGTAGAAGCATGAAAAAGAAGAGAAAAATGATCCATGCGGCCAAGGAGCCTCATGCGGCTCAGGAGTCCTATGCGGCTCAAACATATAGGCAGTTCGAGTGGACTCCATGCAGCCCGCAGAGGGAAGCCACGTGTCTTTTTAGAACTGCTATACCCAGCGTCATTCAAACATAATTAATGCTCTGACGGCTGACAGCTGACAGCTGACAGCCCTGACGTAAAGTAGTCATGATGACTGACGCAAGAGCACTATCCTCCTAGGGAATTGGAGAAAATCTTCACAGCTTCGAGACAAGTTTTATGCGGCCAGACTAGACGAGTTCACGCGGCCAGTACAGAGAAACCTATGCGGTTCAATCATGAAGGTCCCCTATGCGGCTCGGCCATGAAGAAATCCATGCGGCTCGGCCATGAAGACTCTCATACAGTTCGGCCATGAAGACCCCCATGCGGCTCAGTCATGAACATATTCAGGCGGCTCGGTCATGACAACCTTCATGCGGTTCGAGTATAGAGACTATTCATGCGACTCGGTCATGAAATCTTTTATGTGGCTCGGTCATGACGACCTTCATGCGGCCCAAATATGAACACTTCTCATGCGGTTCAACAATGATGACAGGACACGTGTCCCAAAGATAATCAAATTTTGGGTCAGATCCCAATGATTTAGGACACGTGGCAAGAGAATGAATTAAATTGATTCATTTAGATTTACAGATATCAGCAAATTATCATAATGGGGATTTATTGCAATCAACATTAATTGCTGACATGATTTGGCATAATCCTCATTAATGGCCCAGATCCTTCATGCTCAAGATTAATGGTCTAGATTGATCATTTACCAGGCCGCCGCCACTTTGAGAATGGGCAATCATTGCAAACCCTAATGATGCCCTCCACTATTATAAATAGCAGGGTGCCATTTCCTTGCAATAGATACGCACACACAGAGAGAGGCTCCCCCAATAATCAGAGAAAAAAATACACAGAGATCAATCCAGAGAGAGAGAAGTCAGAAGAGCAATACGAGGAGAGCAAGAAGAGCATTTCTTCGTCAATGCCAACCATCTCGTCTCAGGAGCCAAGGCTACGTCCGATCGTCCAAGGAGTAAGGCAGAGCTGCCGTCGCTTTCCCGAACCTCTACCGTCACCCCCCAGAATCAAAAATAAATAATTGTACTTAGATTGCTGTACCTAGGTTTTCGTCCCTAGGCTTTCTTTGTACAAGCGAGTTTATAACGTGAAGTAAAAGTCCAGTCCTCCCATAAAACTGTTCTGCTCTTTTATATTTCATGGCAAACAGTGGTCAGGATAGAGCCTTTGCTCTTACAGCCGAGGAGATGAAGCCTATTGCGGATGTTGTCGCAGGTTCTATTCTGCTTGATTCTTTTCCAGCTTTGGCCTTATTTGATTCTGGTGCTACGTACAGTTTTGTGTCTGTTTCTTTTGCTCTTACGCACAATATCATTGCTGAGTATCTTGGTAGGACTTGCAAGATTATGACTGAGAATGGCATCATCCTAGTTAATAATATTTACAAGGGGCAGAGAGTTTCTTTGAGAGGCCGGGAGCTGAGTGCGTGTTTGCTCGTAATGCCACTTCCGAGTTACAATGTGGTACTCGGTATGGACTGGTTGAGCATGCACCACGCTAGCATCGACTGCAGAGGGGAAAAGATTCTGTTTAGGCCGCCGGGAGAGCCAGAGTATGAGTTCACCAGGGGTGCAGCGGAGCCAGGAGATGGATTCTGCGGAGCGTTGTTAGCGGGGCCGGTGTTGCCACATCCACTTATTGCCGAGTTCTTGGATGTCTTTCCCGAGGAGCTGCCCGGGATGCCGTCAGAACGTGATGTTGATTTTTCTATAGACCTAGTGCCGGGCGCTGAGCCTATCTCCCAGCACGTCTATAGAATCAACAACAGTGAGTTAGCGGAGCTGAAGAGACAGGTCGACGAGCTGGAGGACAAGGACTTTATTCGATCTAGTTCTTCACCTTGGGGCACGTCAGTTCTTTTCGTTCCCCAAGAAGGATGGTATGGTATGGCTGTACATTGATTACAGGGCGCTCAACAACCTTACCATCAAGAACAAGTATCCTTTGCCAAGGATTGATGACTTATTCGACCAGTTGAGCGGGGCGAGGGTGTTCTCGAAGATCGACTTGTGTACCGGGTACCATCAGCTGAAGGTGAAGTGGGATGACATTCCGAAGACTGCCTTTCGGACTAGCTATGGCCAGTATGAGTATACCGTCATACCGTTTGGATTGACCAACGCCCCGGCGGTATTCATGAACTTGATGAACAAGGTCTTTCATCAGTACCTTGACAAGTTCGTGGTGGTCTTCATTGATGACATTCTCATCTATTTGAAGACACCAGAGGAGCACAAGAAGCACCTGAGGATTGTGTTGGACACTCTCAGGAGGGAGCAGCTGTATGGGAAGCTGTCCAAGTGCGAGTTCTTCTTGGATCGCGTGGAGTTCCTAGGCCATGTTGTCTCTGGCGAGGGGATTTCAGTGGATCCGAAGAAGATTTCTGCAGTAGAGTCCTGGTCTACACCGAGCTCAGTAGCAGAGGTTCGGAGTTTTCTGGGTCTGGCAGGTTATTACTAGAGGTTCGTACAGGACTTTTCCAGGATTGCCCAGCCGATGACCCGCCTTACCAGGAAGGACGAGGAGTTTGTTTGGTCCGAGGAGTGCCAGGCCGCCTTCGAGGAGCTGAAGGCAAAGTTGACTACAGCTCCTATTTTGACGCTGCCATCTGGATCTGGTGGTTATACGATCTACAGTGATGCTTCAGGACGGGGTTTGGGTTGTGTACTTCAGCAGCACGGGAAGGTGATTGCCTATGCATCTAGACAGTTACGTCCTCATGAGAGAAATTACCCTACCCACGATCTGGAGCTGGCAGCGGTCATCTTTACTTTGAAGCTGTGGAAACACTATCTGTACGGAAAGCGAGTTGAGATCTATACAGATCACAAGAGCTTGAAGTACGTATTTACCCAGAATGAGCTAAATATGAGGCAGAGACGATGGTTAGAGCTGATGAAGGATTTTGATATATCCTTACAGTACCATCCGGGAAAGGCCAACGTGGTCGCGGATGCTTTGAGCAGGTATCCCGTAGCCATGTGTTTGACAATGGATCGTCACCTTCTGGCAGATCTGGAGAGCTTGGGCATAGAGGTGATAGTTCCTGGGTTCAAGGCACAGATGTGGGGTCTCCAGGTGCAGTCGGAGCTGATGGACAGAGTCAGGGCAGCTCAGTTTGAGGATGAGGCTCTGAGGGTCATCAGGGAGCAGGTCCAGGCAGGACTGTTGGATGGGTTCTCTATAGCACGGGATGGGTCGTTGAGGCATGGTATCAGATTGTGCGTGCCAAGCAGAGGACTTCGGGAGGAGGTTCTTCAGAAGATGTACCGTTCTCAGTACTCTATGCATCCAGGAGCCAACAAGATGTATAGAGACTTGAGACAGCATGTTTGGTGGTATGGCATGAAACGTGAGGTGGCTCAGTTCGTTTCTAGATGCTTGGTGTGCCAGCAGGTGAAGGCCGGGAGGCAGAGACCCGGTGGATTGCTCTAGCCACTACCCATTCCTGAGTGGAAGTGGGAGCATATCACTATGGACTTTGTATCTGGGCTTCCGCGCTCTCCAGGAGGGAAGGATACGATTTGGGTCATTGTTGATCGATTGACCAAATCGGCCCACTTTTTGCCTTTCAAGCTGGGTTTGTCTACGGAGAGGTTGGCCGAGATGTACGTGCGACAGATAGTCCGATTGTACGGGGTTCCAGTGAGTATAGTCTCGAATCGGGACAGCCGATTCACTTCCCACTTCTGGCGGAGTTTGCAGCTTAGCTTGGGCACATCGCTCAAGTTCAGTACCGCATACCACCCCCAGACAGACGGACAGTCGGAGAGGACGATTCAAACCCTCGATGATATACTGCGTACCTGTGTCTTGAACTTCAGGGGATCTTGGAAGGACCACCTTCACTTGGTAGAGTTTGCTTACAACAACAGCTACCAAGCCAGTATAGAGATGTCACCTTTCGAGGCTCTATATGGACGGAGGTGTCGTACTCCCTTGTCTTGGGATGATGTCGACGAGAGGGTTTTGCTTGACCCTGAGATGGTAGTGGATGCTGCAGAGAAGGTCAGGGTTATCAGAGATAGACTTCGGGTGGCGCAGGATAGGCAGCGGCATTGGGCCGATAGCCACCGGAGTGTAGGAACCCTAGAGGGGGATGAATAGGGTCAAGCAAACTAATCAAGCACTTAGCACAAGCTAATGGACAATTTAAAAATATAAGTGCAAGAGAAGAAGCAATAACAATACCGACACACGATATATCCTGGTATCCTCCCAAGAGGCACTCCAGTCCCGGAACTCTCTCCGGTTTTAATCCACTATTTGAGTAAATAGTTACACACGAGTTTGGATCCGAAGAACTCGCTAACTTCAACACGAGTTTGGATCCGAAGAACTCGCCAACTTCAACACACAAGAGCTTTAATCCGAAGGGCTCTCCGACTTCACATCGAGAGTTTGGATACGAAGACTCTCCAACTTCAACCTTTCACAATAGGTTTTGATCTCCTTACAGTAGGATGAAGATCTTACTTTTCAACTCAATAACTCTAACACAATTTGTGGATGGCAAATGAAAGCTTTCTAGAGTTGTTTGTGGATAGGCTTTGGTGGTTTAGAAATTTTTAGGCTCAAAGCATCAACCTTGAATGAAGGGGT
>JANAVB010021200.1:1391860-1398570 GCA_029216955.1 Iris pallida
TCATATTACAGGCGAGTACATTCTCTGATAACTTTTTTCTAATTTATGATAACTATTATGATTCATGTACTTAGTGTAGATATGCTTATTCCTGACACATAGTTCTTACGGATTGGTATTCCTGGATTCTAACGAGAGATGTTTCTTCTTCTTAGGTTGGGATGTATTGTACAAGCTCCCTTGTAGCTCTTGTGCAATATGTGGTCACTGATTCTAGAGAAGGTTCGCTACCTTCTTATTAGAATCCCATGTAGTGACGTGTCCTGTTTGGATCCATTCTACCAGTTGGGGTAGGGGGAGTAGTAGCGTATGCCTGTGATCATATCCCCTTGCATTCTTGAACAGTGTGAGTCATATACCGCACTTATGACTTGCCAGGCCAGTTCTCGACAGGTACCCAAGCCGATCACAAGTTGAAACTGCTACTCACACACATTGGATATGGCTTACCTTGATTGTGTACATACCATGATTCAGTTCTACTTTCTTGTTCTAGCTCTAGCTCTACAGCTTACCATGCCATGATACATATATGTACACTCCATGATTTCATTATATATGCTCTATTTACAGTCTTATAGCTTTTATTCTATCTTGAGATCTGTTATGAGATATATGTACTCGTTCCATCCTGACTGGATATGTTGACAAAATATTACAGATGCTGATGAGGGGGATTGCAGTACCTACTACGGTCCGGATGACGTAGTGGGCTTAGACTTGGTCCAGCAGGGCTTAGCTCCGCCTGACGAGACTTTACCTATTGCTTAGTTAGAGTAGGTCTTTTGTACTGGACCTTGTCTCCAGTTACTTTTGAGACTGTATTACATTTTGGATTGTATTAAAGACTTGAACTTGTATATTATTTGTGTTTGGACTTGACAGGTTATATTTTATCGTCTTGTTGTCTTTATCTTTCAGTCTTTACTTTATCATCTTAGAGTTGTGATTGAGCACTCATATATATTCATTGCTTGTCCTCCGTTCGGAGTAGACCATATTCTCGACAGGTTTTTGATATATATATATATAAACTGTTGTTAAAGTAGAAAACCTACAGCATTCCATGCCGTTTTTACGGTGAGGGCTGGGCGTTGTCACGTACACGTGCCCTTATGGCAGGTGCGGGTCGTGACACACAGTACTATGGAAGTAGTGCCCAACATCACCTTTTCACAGGAGGACATGCTACTAAAAAATAATCGTCATGATAGACCCCTATATTATACAGGGTATATCGGGGCGATCAAGGTGGACCGCATGCATATCGATCCAGGATCCTCCCTCAGCATCATTCCTAGAAGTTTGCTTCAAATTCTAAATTAGCCAGCAATCTTGTGAAGTGATCTCTACACAGACTCAATGATGCTGGTGGTGTGGGCTGCTGTTGTTTTTCCTTTATCAATCTTCTGTAAAAAACATCATTATCGCTTTTTTCATTCAGCGGTAGACCGAAGATGACTGTCATATCATCGACGCTTGGCACGATTTTAACAGTGGTGCTCAATTCAAAGCACCCGACGCTATCTTCTTCTTCTGTGTAACTTGCAATTAAATTCTCAAGCCCTTCCGTTACCTTGGCCAATTCGGAGACGTGGACTCTTTTTTGGTAGAAAATCTCGACAAAATTCTAGAAATCGGTATTCTTCAAGGAATCAATAACTGGCTCGGGTAAACGGCCAACATCTTGATTGACCTCCTCCATAAGATTTAGCATTGGCTTGAAGGTAGAACGGAAAAGTCTTGAATCCTTATTCCTGACATATTTTTTCTACAAAACAAAAAAATTAGGTCGGAGAATGGTCATTCTTATGGGTTTTAACACTGGGAATTTCATTCTCTGTTTCAAATGACACGGAGAATGTCATTCTCCGTTTAAAATAAAACGGAGAATGAACATTCTAATGTGTTTTAACACTGGAAATGTTATTCTCTGTTTCAAGTTAGACGGAGAATGCCATTGTCCGTTCCAAATTAAACGGCGAATAGAATTCTCAATCGTTTTAACACTGGGAATGCTATTCTCCGTGTAATTGGAAACGGAGAATGCTATTCTCCGTTTGTAAAAATACGAAGAATAGCATTCTCTTTCGTTTTAACTCTTGTAATGCCATACTAAGTTTAATTTAACACGGAGAATAGAATTCTCCGTTTCAAATTAAACGGAGAATAGCATTCTCCGTTTAAATTAACACGGAGAATAGCATTCTCATGTGTTTTAACACTGATAATGCCATTCTCCGTTAAAGTAAATGGAGAATGATATTATCGATTTAATTTAGACGGAGAATGGCATTCCAAGTGTAATTTGACAGGAAGAATGAACATTCAAATGCGTTTTATGACGGAGAATGTCATTCTCCGTGTAATATATACGAAATTTGCGAACATAAACTCAAAGTTATACCTTCTGTTTGCACTTTTTCTTGCACTTCTTTTTGTTTAGCAACTTTTTCCTTTTTCTTCTGTGAAACTTTCTTAGAATAGGGTTTCAGTTGTTCTCCGTCTTTCTCTTTTGGATTTTCTGTAACTGGTGCATCTTCTCTAATTGGTGATGCTGTCGGTGATGATTCTGCCGCTGATGCCGACATGGTGTGAAGATTGCGAATGGGGAGGAAGGTTTGAAGATTTTGGAGGAGAATGACCTAGGTTTGAGTACAGAATGGAGTATGAAAGAAGAGAAGAATCGAAACGATTTTCTTTTCTTTTTTTGTAATAAAAGGGTTCGAGGGTGTTTTGAATTAATTAGAAGGGCAAAATGTTATTCGATGGAAGGGTAAAAAGAATCAAAACCGTTTGGACTCCTTTCTGCTTAATTATATTAATTTGAAGGGCAAAAATGATTCTGCTTAATCAAAAAGAATCGAAGCCGTTTGGCAAAAATGTCATTACAACTCAACAAAACAAATGAACATAGTACATTAGATATAAAAGAAGAAGAAAAAAAATCATCGTCTTCCATATTCAATCATTTCAGATTGGACTCCTTTTAGTACTTCATTGTGCTCTGAAGTTGTAATCCATTCAGCAACTTTGCGTCTTTCCATTCCCGCATCAAACTGCATATAACAAACATAACATCAAAAATATTGCTCTTAAAAGTGTAAGTTTTTGACGACATATTTTCAGACTTACATTGAGGGGAACGGTAGTCTAGACTACATCGGTCTTTCATGAATGCAATTACAAAAATCCCACAATCAACAGAATTGTCTTGGCGGGGAACATAAGAACGACATTTAATTGTAAGTGAGAGATGAATTTGCATGTTATGTTTGTATATTAGAACACTTTAATATATACTCTGAGACATCTATACTTGGACTTCTCTCTGTCATTAATTCCCAAATCATCTTTGTATGTGTTATTTGTAACAATTTCTTGAATAGCTTTTGTTTGGGAGTAAAAAATGGTTCCAAATTATATTATTTGAATTCCTTTTAGGCTGTTAATTCCCATATATACATTTTTATTGCTTAATTTTAATTTTAATTTATTTCTTGGATGGATGCTTCCAGATTTTGTTTGGGAGGAAGAAAATGGAATGAGATATATTGGTTTCATCTTTTATTATTACCCATTCAGACTTTAAATGGTGAGTATATAATGTTGGTTGTAACCATACCTGTTGGGAACGCGGTGGGACCCGAATCGGAGTTGGCCATTAAGATATGATATTGAATTGGTTCCATATGCCTTAAAAGAGAATTCTCATGTAATGCCTGAATCAATTCCAATTATCTACATCACATGATCCTACATCCTAACTGATGTGTGACTAAATTACCAACTCCATTGTCAACCTCCATTTAAGCCCTCAACTAGAAACGAGATACAATCCAACAATACCCTCCACTAAAGGGTTGGTGATCATATCACTTCAAACTTTTGAACCAAACAAAGTAATTTTCCATATTTACTTTCAAAGTCCACTTCTTTACAACCAAACACAAATATAATCTATAAACCCACTTTAGGGGTTGTTTGGTAAACCGAATTTAGAGCCGAATTTCAATATTTTATGGATTTGGAGCCAGATCTATGGAATCATATATTTGGTTGTAGTTGGATTTGGATATGAAATGTAGGTACCAAATCCACAATTTGGATTTGGAAGAAATAAAGTTATTAGATTTTTTTTAATAATTTTATTGTTCTACTAAATATTTAGTTAATACTAATGACGGTTAGTTATTATTTTATATATGGAATGTTTATTATTAATTAATATAAATAAGTTAATCAATTAAATAATTAATTATTAATTTATTAGTTTTATTAATTAATATCTTATTATAATCTTAATTAATAATTGTTAATTTATTAATCATATTATAATCTTAATAGTAACTTATTATTTTATAATTTAATAATTTAATATTGTATTATAATCTTAATTAATAGTTATATCTTTATTCATCATAATTATAATAATAATTAATTAATTAATTAATTATAACTATAATCTTAATTAGTTAATTAATATTTAGATTTGGATTTGGATTTGGAGAGACAAAAATATACTCAACCAAACAAATCCTTTTTTTATTTTTTTACTTTCAGTCTTTTCACTTTATCTTCCATACCAAACAAGACAAAGGAAAGTACATTTCTCTTTCTTTCTATCCCTCTTATCAAACAAGAAGGAAGAAAATGATCTAAAAGAAAAATACATCATATTCTTTTTCCTTCCTTGCATTTTGTCATCCTTTCTACTAAACTGAACATAAGAGTGACTAGATGCACAAAACTTTGCAGTGTCATAATAGCTTCACGATGTCTTTACATGTTCCTAATTTAGACAATAGTTTGTGGATTTTTTCCATGGATTACCGATGCACAAGGAGAATTTTCTTGTCCTGCCCTCCTGCACTCACTTGGCTATTATTGACTTACATGGAATGATATTGTAAAACTATTAAACAACTTTACAACTTGTTTTTTGAAAATTGTTTTAAAATTAAAAATTCAGAAAACTTATCCAAACAGACTCGTACCATTTCTTTCCTCAATTAAAAATATTTATTTACCATTTTACTTCATGAATAATTATATATATATAGGGTATAATTTTCAATTAATATAAGCTCCATTTTTTATTCCACTTTCTTTCCATCTTTTGGGAGAGAATTTTTAGCTTAAGAGAAAAATAATTCCTACACTATTCCTTCCCTTCATTTTTTATTCCATAATAAACAAGAGAAAATAAATCATTCCCTCCACTTTTTTTTCACATTTTTTTCCATTTTTTCCTCTCACTTTTCTCTACTACCAAACGAAAGAAGTCTTAGATCCAACTTAAAGATTTGGGCAAGTTTCACCGGAAATCACACCCTCGCCCTTTATTCAGGTTGGAAATTTCTTGTAGCAAATGTTGCTTTTTTAAATGGAGTTACACAAAGATTGTCTGTAATTGAAAATTCTTGTAATAAGTGTTACTTTAAATGGAGTTGCAGCCACTGTGGTTACAACAATGTTTCAAAAATCAAGATATTTATTGAAGCTTTGGTTACAACAACTGCAATATTTACAATCAAACAGTGCAACAAATGTTACACCAACTAAAGTGAACACTAACTAGAGTGTATTTACAAGCAACCAAACCACTTAACCCGAAAAAAAACTGGATGAAGTTCTAACCGGATTAGGCCGCAACAAATTTTGAACATACAACATCAATTTTACTGCACTTATTTTCTATTTCTAACGAAGGATTACAATAGATTTTAGCATATGCTGGCCTAAAATAACATAAATTTTCCAATGCATCAAGGATGACCCTACATCCAAACGCAGAAAGTCTGAATAGTTCCAGTAACAAATAAATGTACATTCCCAAGGAAACAAATAGAAGAGCTTGTTATGAGAAAATAAAAAAGAAGCCATAAATTATGTTATATGTAAAAATAAAGGCTGGTTTCTAACAGGTGTTGGTAATTTGGGATATCAGCATTACTGACATTTTTAATTACTGAGAGCGAACCATTCCAATTCCAAATCAATTTCTCCAGACTCGACATTCTGTAGCTTCAGAGACACCTCCTGTTTTACCTTTCCGTCAACAATGTTGATGGTGCTGTCGTGGATGAGAGCATTGTCACTTGACTGCAACCATTTTCCAATCTGCATATCAGAAAGGAGATCAGGATCCCCAAATGCCATAGCTGATGTGATCATCGGCTGGAGGTCGATATCTGCTTCCCCCATTATATCGTCAGCAGAGAGCATATCATGATCAAACACTTGCTGTTGAAAATGAGAGACATCAAGCATCAATAACTAACAGAGAACCTCCACAGTTCTAAGTTTTGAAGATATTGAGCTTCATTGAAATTAGTAACCGTTGATACTATTAGCTTAACATAATTAAAATGCTTATGTAACAGTTCAATTTGTTTAGAGAGAGATGGATCCAATGTCCTTGGGCATCATATAAAAGTCCAATCTCCTCTGAGAAAAATAGTAAAATCTTATGTCCATATTATGAAGATTGTTAAAGACCATGGTACCGAAACAAACCTCTAGAATTGTGGTGGTATAACATTTTTAAATCCGCTCGCAACAGTGAGATTTGAAAATGGATTGCTCTAATACAATTCTAAAGACCTTACCACTGAACAAAAACATCATAGTGTTGAGGATTGATGGTTAATAATTGTATTATTCCAACAAAGATTTAACCTTGAAACAAGTTGCAGAGTCCTACTAGT
>JANAVB010021200.1:1398583-1481083 GCA_029216955.1 Iris pallida
TGGCTCCACGCAACAGAAGATGGTCGCCCGGTTCGACCAACAGGCGTTCGAAGAAATGCTCTCCGACAAGAGCGCTGGCCCGGTCCAGAAGCGAGCCCGCACAAAGAAGGCCCGTAAGGAGTGGAGACCCCGATCATTCGTTCCTACTGAAGCTCTTGCAGATACCCTCTGTCGCTCAAAACGGCGGAGAAGACTCTCCTGTGGCCCCACTTCAGATCATAGATGACTCTGCTGACCCCAAGTCCGGCAGAAGAATATTATGATCCTGGACTTGCAGGGGCAAAGAGGAACTCTATGCGATCCGAGCCGCATAAGGGTTCTAGCCACATAGAGAAAGCCTATGCGGTTACATCCGCCAGCCGCAGGAAAAAAACTCACGCGGCCACATCTGTCAGCCGTATAGCTTATGCGGCTATAGTTGCCAACCGCATGGACGAAGCTTATGCGGTTACTGAAGTCAATCGCTTGCAGAAAACCCATACGGCCATAATTGCCAACCGCATGCGGCCAGCCTGCACGGTCGTGACTCCTAGTCGCACAAGAACAATCATCCGTCAGCTAAAGACAGCCGCATGCAGACAGCCTGCACGGCTTCCAATCCTAGCCGCATAGCGTCTGTTCCACGCTTTTCTCGATCGGTCTTCGACCGTCTCTCGTGCGGTCCTGACCCTGATGGTTCTCTGGATGATAAGCCAGACTCTGTGGTACCCAACTTGGACTCTTCCTATTACGCACCCGTAAGTGCTAAAAGGAAGAAGTCTAGGGCAGCGCGGGCTCACAAAGCCCAGTCAGCTGCACCAACCTCCGACTATCGGAGCGTCCCGCTGATTGTCACGTGGGCCTCTAATGGAAAGTTGTATAAGGCTACTCGTACCATGCCCCCTAGCGGCCAATGGGCGAGATAGTCATCAAGCATCTTCCAGTAACGAGCGAAGGCAAGTATACGAGCTACCTTCGAATCAGGGAGCAGGCGGGAGGCCTATACACTCGCGTGCCCGGAATCTCGAGCCAGCAAAGCAAGTGACTTGTGTGAGGCCATCCTCCACAAACGCAAGGAAAGAGAAGATGTATCACGGTGCAAAGAGTCCTCCCCGGACGTCACTACACCCAAGTCATCGTCAACTGCTGCTACAATATGCAAGAAGACCGACAGTTTGTCTTTCAAAGACTGCAACACAGCCATCTTCAGAAGACGAGGCACTACCCGTCGTCTCCTGCAACTCTGCTCGAAAAGTCCCCGCTGATGGAAGGTGGAAGAAGACGAATGTTTCCTGCCCGAAGATCTCAACCACTGCGACTAAAAGACTGTCGTCTAAGCGGGTGCCCACCACCGGAGTTTTCCAAGGTACCCGCTCTAAGACGAAATCTGCTACAGTGGGGGATTCGTCGTCCATAACGCAGGGGGTTGCTGGGGCTGGGGGTAGCACCCCTCCGAGCCTCCACAGCAACCCAATATTCCAAGAATATGAGCCGGGGGAGACAACTCTCCCATCGGATGCAGTAAACCTCGACGTCCCCGACGACATCCACAACTCCCAAGACGAGGCGAACTCGGAGATTGGGGGTACTGTTCCTTCCGAGTCTGAATCAGAAGGGAATATACCTACACACCCTGATGATTTTTCGCTACAGGGATACGATTCAGAGGGCACTTCCTCCACTGCTCCGTCTATCTCTCCTCATGTGAAGACGGTATTCATGACAGACAGCAACCAAGGTGGTTCCAGTGATCGCCAGCGCATCGACAGTTTTGAAGCCATATTGCTTGCTTTAGTCAAGTCTGTAGACGAGATCAAAACGGCCCTTCCAACTCTGCAAGGAGGGACGCCTGGCCAAACAAGCGCGGGTCCCGCGGTCAATGCGGACTCGAATTCGGCGGTGCCAAACCCGGGCAACAATCCTCCGAAAACAACGGCCCCCACCGCCGTAGACGAAGCACGCGAGGCAAGAAGAGAGGTCCAGGAGCTCCGAGCCATGTTCCACGCTCGAGAAAACTCTCAAGACCTCAGAATACGGCAACCGTACCCTGCTGCATGGAGGGATGTTCCATTTCTACCAAGATATAAACCGTTCAATATCAATCCTTATGATGGCAAGACCTCGGCAAGTCTGTACATTACTTACTTCGAGGTCACCACCGGCCATCTGCCCTATGATGATGCCATTCTCATACGATTATTCATCGGGGCATTGGAAGGAGTCGCCTTCGACTGGTATCGCAACCTGCCGGACAACTGCATCCACTCCTTCGCCGGCTTCAAGCGCATGTTCTTGGAGAGATTCTACGAAGTAGGGCAGGATATCACCATGTCCACCCTCATGGACGTCATCCAATGGAAGAAAGAGCTGACAAAGAACTATATCGAGCGGTTCCGCCAAACCGCCATGAAGTTGCCCTCTGGAAATCCAGATTCCTCCTTAATTGAAATTTGCCAAAAGAGACTCCTCCCAACAATCAGTCTCTGGATGGGCGAAAGTCAATTCAAGGACTGGAAGACGTTCATCATCAGCGCCACAAGCGCCGAAGAACGATTGAAGAAGGCTCGCCAGCTGGGATTGTACATCTCGGACGGAGAGAACAAGGGCAAGCATCCTAACACCAATAATGACAATGGGGGTAGTCCCTCCAACAATCGGGACGGCAGGGGCAAGCCGGCTATGGTGGCTGACACAGCACAGAAACCTGAGCCAAAGCCGGCAGACAAACAATAGCCGCAAATCACTTACTCCTTCGAAGACGGTCACGTCAAGCCCATCTTGGACATGCTCATACAAGGGGACAGAATTCAGCTTCCTCCACCAAGGCGGGAACCGCGACCGGCAGAGATGGAGAACCCAAAGTACTGCCATTATCATCGCTACGTCCACCATGCTACACACGACTGCTACCAGCTGAAACGGTACATCCAAAACCTCATCGATTCGAACGCTTTGGCTATCGATTTTGAAGGGGTAACGGTGGCAGCCAATATGGTGTCGGTACAATTCGACAGCTTCCCTCCGACGGAAACTCAAGACGGGGTGGTCCCCATCCCTCTGGCGATAATGGAGATTACTAATCTTCTACCTCCCCGAGATCAGGTTGCTGGTTTAGTGCCCCTCACCACATCACGAGGGGAGGTCATGTGGATCCATCCAGACTTGGTATCGAAAGTGACTCGGCCCATATCGTTTTTTATCTGCAAGAAAAAGAATAAAAAAAATCAGATCCTGTCGCACAATCTCGGCAGATATCGAGGAAGCTACAGCCGTCGTCACGCGGTCTGGGGCGCAATCCCAACCTGTGGTTGACAATCCAGCTGAAAATCATCAACCCACTACAGCTGATGCTCCGGGACCGGCTCAGCCTTCGACGACCGACAAGCCTAGGCCGAGGGAGACTCGCTTGGACAAATCCCTCCGAAAAGAGGCAGCCCAAGGGCTGGAGAGGCCCTACAACTTTGACATCTTAGCGCAATTGGCTAACACACCCGCCAAGTTGTCACTGTACGAACTCCTAAGGCTCTCCAAGGACGTTCGTATTGCATTGAGCGAAGCACTCCAAAATGCCGATGCCTATCTGGCTCAATCCAACCTCACCAGGGAGGACTCACCTGTGGATCTCCAGGACAGTGCCTGCACTGGCGCAATGCCAAACATCGTCTTCACTTTGCAAGATATGCTCATCAAAACTAATCTGCACGATCACCTACAATACTATACTGGATACATCGGCGACGTAAAGGTGGATCGGATGCACATTGATCCTGGATCTTCCATAAGCATATCCCGAAGGGTCTGCTACATCATCTTCGCATCCCAATGCATCGCCTGACGCCTACAAGCACCGCCATCAGCTGTTTCAATTCGGGCAGGAGCTACCCTATTGGAAAGATTCGTCTGAAGTGTCAAATTGGCGACCTCCAATCCGAAGTCACCTGCTACGTCATAGATGCAGACACTTCTTACAACATCCTCTTGGGGCATCCGTGGATACACGATTATATGATCGTGCCTTCCACGCTGCACCAGTGCTTCAAATATGTCGACAAACACGGCTTCGTGAGAACGGAATTTGCTGATATCGATCCCTTCAAAGGGGTCGAATCTTACTACTCAGACTCCTACCTATACAAAAAAATCGAAGAAGCATCTTGGTGAAGGAGATGTACAAGCTAGTACTGAGACAGCCACAGGATCAGAAGAGCCTCTGACGATCCACCTCCAAGCTCGCAAACCGGGTAGGTCTGCACCCCTTACCGCCACTCTGCGTAAGGACGCAATCAGCCTCTCGGCACAAGAAGAGCAGATAATAATCCGGCTGCCAAGGTCCGGCCAAGTGCCAAGACCCACAACGGAGCCAATGACAATCAGACTATCGAGAGTCGATCAGCCCCAAACGGAGAAGCTCAATCCCTTCGACAAGCCACTGACGATACGCCTTCCCAAGAAGGGTCGTCACCCCGATGCAAGGTCTGACACTTATAGTGAACCAGCCACTCCTCACCCCACACCGAGTACCAAACTGGGGGTCGCTAGTTTACCAACAACTCCACGCTCTGCTCCATCAGCTGAACCTCTGACGATCAAGCTGCCCAGGTCGTCCTCTCAGTCTTTATTTACACAAGGGGTAGCCGAAGAGGAACCGGAGCTAGCCAAGTATGTGGCTGCCCACACTGATGTTCCCTCTGCAGATGATGTAATCCCTCTAGAAAAGATACCTTACTTCATCAACAAAGGGCTATCTTTGAACTACCTCGAGCTTAATAAGCTTTGTACAATGTACGCTATGGAACACGGTATAGGCACTCACCTACTCACGTAGGTGACAAATGTCTATACCACAATCCAGCCTACTCCAGCAGAAGACGCTTACCAAATAGTCGAGGGAGGGGACCATCCAATCATCTTCGGCCGGAAGGACGATCCGCATCCCTTCACCATAGAAGAAGTCGACCTTGGATCGGATGCCGGGAGACCACCTCTGTATCTTTATAGCCCCCAATCTAAATACCTCATGCAGAAATAGGGGTATGATCTGGAAACGATACCGGGTTTGAACTACGGTACTAGACGACGATTACCTTTGAAGCCCCCGGTCCCGGCTGGCAAACCACGGGACTACTATAGCAAGACTCGATGTGGATTAGGATATGTGACACCCACGACGACCCCTAAAAGTTTAGATGAAGAATGTGACTGGCATTCACATTCGACCGGATCACCAACTTCTGACTCTGATACCAGCATCGGAGATGTATTCAGACAAGTCTTGTCAGTCAATATGGCATTTGCCGACGCTTATGAAGAAGACGAAGACATCCCAGAACTTCTTGAACTAGAACCATGGGCACAACAGCTAGATAAACAATGGGAGAAGCGTTTCGAGCAAAGAGAACCTCCCACTGAAGATGAGGTCATACAAGTTAATCTTGGTGATGAAGCCTCCCCAAAACTAATCTTTATCAGCCAGAGCCTGACAGATGAAGAGCGAGAGTCGCTGCTCCAACTCGTCAAGGAGTATATCGATGTGTTCGCCTGGGGCTATAAAGATATACCAGGATTGGACCCCGAGATAGCACTCCACAAACTCAATATTCGTCCGGATGCAAAACCTGTCAAGCAACAGCAACGTCGATTTTGCCCTGATGTCATGAATGCTATTGAAGTCGAGGTCAACAAACTGATAGCCAGCGACTTCATTCGCAAAGAGCAGCATCCAGACCATGGGTAGCCAATATCGTACCAGTTCTCAAGAAGAACGGAAAGATCCGAATATGTATTGACTTCCAAAATCTGAATGAGGCATGCCCTAAAGATGAATTCCCTCTCCCTATCACGGATATTATGATCGACAACACCTGTGGCTTCGAACGTATGTCCTTCATGGATGGCTTCTCAGGATACAACCAGATCAAGATGTTCCCTGACGACGAGAAGCACACATCATTTTGAACACCGATTGGTACATATTGCTACACCGTTATGCCTTTCGGTTTAAGGAATGCTGGAGCTACTTACCAGAGAGCTATGAGCATCATCTTTAGAGACGACTTGCGCAAGACAGTGGAATGCTACGTCGATGACATCGCCGTCAAAAGTCGTTTGAAGGAAGATCATCTGCAAGATCTCAGGACAGTGTTCGACCTAATACGAGCACACAACTTAAAGATGAACCCTACGAAATCATTCTTGGGTGTCTCCACCGGGAAATTCCTGGGTTTCGTCATCACTTCTCAGGACATTCACATCGACCCCGAGAAAACAAAGGCAATCATGGAAATGGGTCCCCCGAGAAATCTCCGCGAACTCCGAGGCCTCCAAGGCAGGCTAGCTTACATCAGGAGATTCATCTCTAATCTCTCCGGATGATGTCAACCATTCACCCATCTCATGAAGAAGGGAGTCTCTTTCGTATGGGATAAGGAATGCCAGCGCGCTTTCAATAGCATCAAAGAATATTTGTCAAACCCCCCAGTCCTGGTAGCTCCTGTTGCTGGGAAGCCATTCCTGCTCTATGTGCGAGCTATGGAACATTCTCTTGGTGCTCTGTTAGCACAGAACAATGACGCGGGCCATAAACAAGCTATATACTACCTCAGTCGGAAGATGATTGGGCCAGAATACCGATACACGGCCGTAGAGAAGGAATGCCTTGCTCTCGTATTCGCCATCCAGAAGACGCGATACTACGTCACGGGACAAACCATCCACGTGATATCGCGGATCAACCCCCTCAGGGTCCTCATGACCAAACCTGGGGTACTCAGCTCTCGCCTTGCTACTTGGGCGATATTACTATCACCATATCACATGATCTTCGTCCCGCAAAAGGCTGTTAAAGGCCAGGCTCTGGCAGACTTTCTAGCAGCCCATCCAGGTTCGAAGACGACTAGAGTATATGAAGAGATACCGGACGAGGTCACCAGTTCAAATGCAGTCTCCCATGACGCCATCTGACGAATGTTCTTCGACGGCGCTTCGAGAACTGGACCCAAAGGCAACATCGTCGCTGGAGTTGGAGTGGTGCTGATTTCTCTCTCCGGCTTGGTGATCAATCGGGCCTACTCACTCACAGAGCGCTGTTCAAATAATGTGGCCGAGTACAATGCCTTGGTCATTGGCCTTCGACTTGCAAAGGAGCTGGGGGTAGAGTATCTTGAAGCATACGACGACTCACAGTTAATCGTCAATCAGATTCGGGGGTCGTACGAGGTCCGCCACAAAGACATGATCCCGTATCATCGAATAGCAATCGACATCATCTCGTCTGGGAGGATTCTTCATAGAACATGTTCCCAGACTCCAGAACATTGAGGCTGATGCCCTAGATGGTTTGGCCGCTTCCCTAGCTGTGCCAAATTATGCTCGTCATCAGGTCGACATAATAGGCCGTGAACTGGTCTGTCCTAAGGATAACGTTCGATGCATGGACAGCTACTCCGCCCTTTCGGTCAACGAAGCACCAGACTGGAGACAGTCATTCATCGACTTCGTAGTATACGACATCCTGCCAGAGAATCCGAAGGAAGCTACTTCTATCAGAAGACGTTCTCCTCAGATTTTTCTATGATACGGAAACGAAAATGCTGTATCACCGATCCTATGATGGGTTGCTGCTTCGGTGTCTATCAAATACAGAAGCCAAGGAAGCCGTACGCGAAGCCCATGATGGTGTCTGTAGAGCCCATCAACCTGGCCCGAAACTGTAAGACCGCCTTTGCCGAATTGGCTATTACTGGCCCACGATGGTTGCAAACGCAATAGATTATGCACGAAAGTCCAAAGCCTGCTAAATCCATGCCGACTTCATCCACCAGCCATCTGAATTCCTGTATCCGACCGTGGCATCCTGGCCATTCGAAGCATGGGGGATGGACATCATCGGTCCGATTACTCCACCTTCCTTCCGCGGACATCGCATACTTGCGATCACGGATTATTTCTCCAAATGGACAGAAGCTGTCCCGTTTGCAGAAGTAAAGACTTCGAACGTGATCAGCTTCCTCAAGCATCACGTCATCTATCGCTTTGGACTGCCCCGAAGGATCATTCACGACAATGGGCCACAGTTCGCAAGCCACGCATTATATCAGTTCTGCGACAAGTACCGAATTCAGAATATTGCTTCGACACCCTACAACCCAGCAGCCAACGGGTTAGCAGAAGCATTCAACAAGACCATAATCAAGCTACTCAAGAAATTCGTGTCCTCTAACAAGCGCGACTGGAACGAGAAGCTCGGCGAATGCTTATGGGCGTATCGCACCACAGTTCGAACAGCCACCGGGAATACACCATTTTCCCTGGTGTACGGGAGTGAGGCGGTCCTCCCATTAGAGACTCAGATCCCCTCACTCTACGTTGCCCTCACACATCAGTTGACGACAGACGAAAACCACCATCGCCGACTACAGGAATTGGAGGCCCTAGACGAGAAACGCCTATTAGCTCAACAGCGAATCGAACTATATCAGGCCAGAATCTCCGGAGCTTTCAACAAGAAGGTCAAGGTCAGAACATTCCAAGTAGGCGATCTCGTTCTGGCGGTTCGGAGGCCGATGGTTATGATGCATAAAACTGCCGGTAAATTCCAACCAAAATGGGAAGGCCCGTTCATCATCAAAGCCGTATTCTCCAACGGCGCCTACCACCTCGCTAAACAAAATGGAGACTTGCTCATGTTGCCCATCAACGGCAAGTTCCTGAAGAAGTATTATGTCTGAAACAAAATCATCGAGACATCTCAGAGTGTCGAGTTATGTACCTCCCCGTACCTCTGAACTTACATTCTGGTTCCATACATAGAGTCATGTAACCGCTGGTACCTCTGAACTCATTCCCACATCTTCCATACATAGAGTCAGGTACCCGCTGGTACCGCTGAACTCACCCTCATAGTTCTCTAAATTTTTGAGTCATGTACCCTCTGGTACCGCTGAACTCATTTTTCAACATTCCAGATTATCGAGTCATGTGCCCGCTGGTGCCACTGAACTCACGCTTTTACAATATCGAGTCATGTACCCGACGGTGCCTCTGAACTCACATCCCGGTCACTCTTTCAGAAAAGAAAGTCATGTATGATCATACCTCTGAACTTTCTTCCTGGAAGAGATCCTCCCCCATGATCCAATACCCGCACTTCCAGTGCACAAAAAAAGGGTAAGCGATCCACAAATTCCCAAAATGGCCATGTCCTCATTACCTCTGAGTCGTTTCACTTCCGTCTAAAACAAATCACCCCTACATAAAACTTCCATGTCCTCATTACCTCTGAGTCGTTTTATGTACCCCCTCTTCATTGAGCCCA
This sequence comes from Iris pallida, assembly GCA_029216955.1. Classification (NCBI taxonomy): domain Eukaryota; kingdom Viridiplantae; phylum Streptophyta; class Magnoliopsida; order Asparagales; family Iridaceae; genus Iris; species Iris pallida. The sequence goes on from JANAVB010021200.1 coordinate 1,407,876, forward strand.
CTCCTACCATGTCCTCATTACCTCTGAGTGGAAAGGCTCCGTAGAAGAAACCTTCATACTTGCCATGTCCTCATTACCTCTGAGTAAGTTTGTCGGTTCCCTTTCAACCTATTATTTGTACCCACAACCGGAGTACGACAAGGATAATAGGTCCACAAATGTCCTCTGTTGACCACAAATGTCCTCTGTTGACCACAAATGTCCTCAGTCGACCACAGATGCTGTACTGGGTCTCCAGTACACGCCCATCCCTTCCCATCATGCCTAGGAGCCCAGTTGCTCCCTGGCATTCTCTCGAGTACCAAAAACTTCTATAACTGTCTTATCGTGAAGTTGTTCTAGGTATTCCTCTCCAAAACTTGTTACTCGTACCTAAAACCAAGGTACGCCCAGGGTAACAGGTCCACAAATAATCCCCCAGCAGGTCCAATTCCACAAATACCACAAGTACAAGAAAGAGAAGATGAGTTAAAACATGCTCATTTATTTAAAATTTAAAGTACTACATCATCTGGGATCATATCCCTTGACAAAAAAAAAGAAGAGAAGAAAACAGTAAAAGAAAACAGAAAACTGATCACTGCTCCGGGGCACATAACGCCGTGAGACGGTCCGTCAGCAAGGCAACCGACCGCTCAAACCTCTGTTTAGCTCGACGCTCCGCCTCTTGGGCCAGCACCGCCGTATCATCCAGATGAGCGTGAGCTTTCCAGTTGTCCTCAAATTTCTTGGAAGCCCGCTCCAGGTTAACAGAAGATCGAGAATCCTTCTCGGCCTCCCGAACGATTGACTCCTGTTCCGCATGAGCAGCCTTCAGCTTCGACTCTAGGAAGGCCAATTCTTTCTGAAGTGCGAGAATCCGCTCCTTCGTGTCAGCTATCCCACGAGAAGCAGTCTCTTCCCGAGCCCTACAAGCTTGACTTCGACGACCCAGCCTATCATACGAAGCGAAAAGCTCGTCAAGGTCCCCCTTCACAACTGGCCCGGTAGTGTCTCGAGCGAGCTTTATCCTATCCCGAGCGGCAATAAAGAAACCCCGCTCCCGTTCAATCGTAGCAGGCAAGTCAGCCTGCCGGAACACCAGCAATCGGGTCACGAGCTGATCAGCCTCTGCCAACTTGGGCTCCAGGAGCGCAGCCAACCCCACCCCGCCAGGAAGAGTCTTCAAAGTTTTAATCTAATCCCGAGCGCACCGCAGGGACAGAGAAAAAGGGATCCCCCGTTCTACGGCAGCGTCTACGCCCATCTTTAAATGGCGATAGAAGCTGTCGACCACATCCTGCGACACCTCGTCCAGAGCCTCCGAAGAAGCCGACGTCAACGGGAGTGTAGCTGGCAACACTGAAAAAGACGTGATAGAATCTGTCGCTCCTGCCACGAGGGAACAAACTCCATGTGGAAGGACGCCTGAACAGCGGCCAACTCCTCTTCAGCAGCCCGCAAAACTTGAATGCTCGGCAGGGCCGAGAAATCAATCTTCGAAGTCATATAAGCAGAAAAGAATGAGGCAGAGACCATCGCTCCCGGAACAAGCTCCACTCCCATCTGCCCGGAACTCGATGTGGATTAGGATATGTGACACCCACGACGACCCCTAAAAGTTTAGATGAAGAATGTGACTGGCATTCACATTCGACCGGATCACCAACTTCTGACTCTGATACCAGCATCGGAGATGTATTCAGATAAGTCTTGTCAGTCAATATGGCATTTGCCGACGCTTATGAAGAAGACGAAGACATCCCCGAACTTCTTGAACTAGAACCATGGACACAACAGCTAGATAAACAATGGGAGAAGCGTTTCGAGCAAAGAGAACCTCCCACTGAAGATGAGGTCATACAAGTTAATCTTGGTGATGAAGCCTCCCCAAAACTAATCTTCATCAGCCAGAGCCTGACAGATGAAGAGCGAGAGTCGCTGCTCCAACTCGTCAAGGAGTATATCGATGTGTTCGCCTGGGGCTATAAAGATATACCAGGATTGGACCCCGAGATAGCACTCCACAAACTCAATATTCGTCCGGATGCAAAACCTGTCAAGCAACAGCAACGTCGATTTTGCCCTGATGTCATGAATGCTATTGAAGCCGAGGTCAACAAACTGATAGCCAGCGACTTCATTCGCAAAGAGCAGCATCCAGACCATGGGTAGCCAATATCGTACCAGTTCTCAAGAAGAACGGAAAGATCCGAATATGTATTGACTTCCAAAATCTGAATGAGGCATGCCCTAAAGATGAATTCCCTCTCCCTATCACGGATATTATGATCGACAACACCTGTGGCTTCGAACGTATGTCCTTCATGGATGGCTTCTCAGGATACAACCAGATCAAGATGTTCCCTGACGACGAGAAGCACACATCATTTTGAACACCGATTGGTACATATTGCTACACCGTTATGCCTTTCGGTTTAAGGAATGCTGGAGCTACTTACCAGAGAGCTATGAGCATCATCTTTAGAGACGACTTGCGCAAGACAGTGGAATGCTACGTCGATGACATCGCCGTCAAAAGTCGTTTGAAGGAAGATCATCTGCAAGATCTCAGGACAGTGTTCGACCTAATACGAGCACACAACTTAAAGATGAACCCTACGAAATCATTCTTGGGTGTCTCCACCGGGAAATTCCTGGGTTTCGTCATCACTTCTCAGGACATTCACATCGACCCCGAGAAAACAAAGGCAATCATGGAAATGGGTCCCCCGAGAAATCTCCGCGAACTCCGAGGCCTCCAAGGCAGGCTAGCTTACATCAGGAGATTCATCTCTAATCTCTCCGGATGATGTCAACCATTCACCCATCTCATGAAGAAGGGAGTCTCTTTCGTATGGGATAAGGAATGCCAGCGCGCTTTCAATAGCATCAAAGAATATTTGTCAAACCCCCCAGTCCTGGTAGCTCCTGTTGCTGGGAAGCCATTCCTGCTCTATGTGCGAGCTATGGAACATTCTCTTGGTGCTCTGTTAGCACAGAACAATGACGCGGGCCATGAACAAGCTATATACTACCTCAGTCGGAAGATGATTGGGCCAGAATACCGATACACGGCCGTAGAGAAGGAATGCCTTGCTCTCGTATTCGCCATCCAGAAGACGCGATACTACGTCACGGGACAAACCATCCACGTGATATCGCGGATCAACCCCCTCAGGGTCCTCATGACCAAACCTGGGGCACTCAGCTCTCGCCTTGCTACTTGGGCGATATTACTATCACCATATCACATGATCTTCGTCCCGCAAAAGGCTGTTAAAGGCCAGGCTCTGGCAGACTTTCTAGCAGCCCATCCAGGTTCGAAGACGACTAGAGTATATGAAGAGATACCGGACGAGGTCACCAGTTCAAATGCAGTCTCCCATGACGCCATCTGACGAATGTTCTTCGACGGCGCTTCGAGAACTGGACCCAAAGGCAACATCGTCGCTGGAGTTGGAGTGGTGCTGATTTCTCTCTCCGGCTTGGTGATCAATCGGGCCTACTCACTCACAGAGCGCTGTTCAAATAATGTGGCCGAGTACAATGCCTTGGTCATTGGCCTTCGACTTGCAAAGGAGCTGGGGGTAGAGTATCTTGAAGCATACGACGACTCACAGTTAATCGTCAATCAGATTCGGGGGTCGTACGAGGTCCGCCACAAAGACATGATCCCGTATCATCGAATAGCAATCGACATCATCTCGTCTGGGAGGATTCTTCATAGAACATGTTCCCAGACTCCAGAACATTGAGGCTGATGCCCTAGATGGTTTGGCCGCTTCCCTAGCTGTGCCAAATTATGCTCGTCATCAGGTCGACATAATAGGCCGTGAACTGGTCTGTCCTAAGGATAACGTTCGATGCATGGACAGCTACTCCGCCCTTTCGGTCAACGAAGCACCAGACTGGAGACAGTCGTTCATCGACTTCGTAGTATACGACATCCTGCCAGAGAATCCGAAGGAAGCTACTTCTATCAGAAGACGTTCTCTCAGATTTTTCTATGATACGGAAACGAAAATGCTGTATCACCGATCCTATGATGGGTTGCTGCTTCGGTGTCTATCAAATACAGAAGCCAAGGAAGCCGTACGCGAAGCCCATGATGGTGTCTGTAGAGCCCATCAACCTGGCCCGAAACTGTAAGACCGCCTTTGCCGAATTGGCTATTACTGGCCCACGATGGTTGCAAACGTAATAGATTATGCACGAAAGTGCAAAGCCTGCTAAATCCATGCCGACTTCATCCACCAGCCATCTGAATTCCTGTATCCGACCGTGGCATCCTGGCCATTCGAAGCATGGGGGATGGACATCATCGGTCCGATTACTCCACCTTCCTCCCGCGGACATCGCATACTTGCGATCACGGATTATTTCTCCAAATGGACAGAAGTTGTCCCGTTTGCAGAAGTAAAGACTTCGAACGTGATCAGCTTCCTCAAGCATCACGTCATCTATCGCTTTGGACTGCCCCGAAGGATCATTCACGACAATGGGCCACAGTTCGCAAGCCACGCATTATATCAGTTCTGCGACAAGTACCGAATTCAGAATATTGCTTCGACATCCTACAACCCAGCAGCCAACGGGTTAGCAGAAGCATTCAACAAGACCATAATCAAGCTACTCAAGAAATTCGTGTCCTCTAACAAGCGCGACTGGAACGAGAAGCTCGGCGAATGCTTATGGGCGTATCGCACCACAGTTCGAACAGCCACCGGGAATACACCATTTTCCCTGGTGTACGGGAGTGAGGCGGTCCTCCCATTAGAGACTCAGATCCCCTCACTCTACGTTGCCCTCACACATCAGTTGACGACAGACGAAAACCACCATCACCGACTACAGGAATTGGAGGCCCTAGACGAGAAACGCCTATTAGCTCAACAGCGAATCGAACTATATCAGGCCAGAATCTCCGGAGCTTTCAACAAGAAGGTCAAGGTCAGAACATTCCAAGTAGGCGATCTCGTTCTGGCGGTTCGGAGGCCGATGGTTATGATGCATAAAACTGCCGGTAAATTCCAACCAAAATGGGAAGGCCCGTTCATCATCGAAGCCGTATTCTCCAACGGCGCCTACCACCTCGCTAAACAAAATGGAGACTTGCTCATGTTGCCCATCAACGGCAAGTTCCTGAAGAAGTATTATGTCTGAAACAAAATCATCGAGACATCTCAGAGTGTCGAGTTATGTACCTCCCCGTACCTCTGAACTTACATTCTGGTTCCATACATAGAGTCATGTAACCGCTGGTACCTCTGAACTCATTCCCACATCTTCCATACATAGAGTCAGGTACCCGCTGGTACCGCTGAACTCACCCTCATAGTTCTCTAAATTTTTGAGTCATGTACCCTCTGGTACCGCTGAACTCATTTTTCAACATTCCAGATTATCGAGTCATGTGCCCGCTGGTGCCACTGAACTCACGCTTTTACAATATCGAGTCATGTACCCGACGGTGCCTCTGAACTCACATCCCGGTCACTCTTTCAGAAAAGAAAGTCATGTATGATCATACCTCTGAACTTTCTTCCTGGAAGAGATCCTCCCCCATGATCCAATACCCGCACTTCCAGTGCACAAAAAAAGGGTAAGCGATCCACAAATTCCCAAAATGGCCATGTCCTCATTACCTCTGAGTCGTTTCACTTCCGTCTAAAACAAATCACCCCTACATAAAACTTCCATGTCCTCATTACCTCTGAGTCGTTTTATGTACCCCCTCTTCATTGAGCCCACTCCTACCATGTCCTCATTACCTCTGAGTGGAAAGGCTCCGTAGAAGAAACCTTCATACTTGCCATGTCCTCATTATCTCTGAGTAAGTTTGTCGGTTCCCTTTCAACCTATTATTTGTACCCACAACCGGAGTACGACAAGGATAATAGGTCCACAAATGTCCTCTGTTGACCACAAATGTCCTCTGTTGACCACAAATGTCCTCAGTCGACCACAGATGCTGTACTGGGTCTCCAGTACACGCCCATCCCTTCCCTATCATGCCTAGGAGCCCAGTTGCTCCCTGGCATTCTCTCGAGTACCAAAAACTTCTATAACTGTCTTATCGTGAAGTTGTTCTAGGTATTCCTCTCCAAAACTTGTTACTCGTACCTAAAACCAAGGTACGCCCAGGGTAACAGGTCCACAAATAATCCCCCAGCAGGTCCAATTCCACAAATACCACAAGTACAAGAAAGAGAAGATGAGTTAAAACATGCTCATTTATTCAAAATTTAAAGTACTACATCATCTGGGATCATATCCCTTGACAAAAAAAAAGAAGAGAAGAAAACAGTAAAAGAAAACAGAAAACTGATCACTGCTCCGGGGCACATAACGCCGTGAGACGGTCCGTCAGCAAGGCAACCGACCGCTCAAACCTCTGTTTAGCTCGACGCTCCGCCTCTTGGGCCAGCACCGCCGTATCATCCAGATGAGCGTGAGCTTTCCAGTTGTCCTCAAATTTCTTGGAAGCCCGCTCCAGGTTAACAGAAGATCGAGAATCCTTCTCGGCCTCCCGAACGATTGACTCCTGTTCCGCATGAGCAGCCTTCAGCTTCGACTCTAGGAAGGCCAATTCTTTCTGAAGTGCGAGAATCCGCTCCTTCGTGTCAGCTATCCCACGAGAAGCAGTCTCTTCCCGAGCCCTACAAGCTTGACTTCGACGACCCAGCCTATCATACGAAGCGAAAAGCTCGTCAAGGTCCCCCTTCACAACTGGCCCGGTAGTGTCTCGAGCGAGCTTTATCCTATCCCGAGCGGCAATAAAGAAACCCCGCTCCCGTTCAATCGTAGCAGGCAAGTCAGCCTGCCGGAACACCAGCAATCGGGTCACGAGCTGATCAGCCTCTGCCAACTTGGGCTCCAGGAGCGCAGCCAACCCCACCCCGCCAGGAAGAGTCTTCAAAGTTTTAATCTGATCCCGAGCGCACCGCAGGGACAGAGAAAAAGGGATCCCCCGTTCTACGGCAGCGTCTACGCCCATCTTTAAATGGCGATAGAAGCTGTCGACCACATCCTGCGACACCTCGTCCAGAGCCTCCGAAGAAGCCGACGTCAACGGGAGTGTAGCTGGCAACACTGAAAAAGACGTGATAGAATCTGTCGCTCCTGCCACGAGGGAACAAACTCCATGTGGAAGGACGCCTGAACAGCGGCCAACTCCTCTTCAGCAGCCCGCAAAACTTGAATGCTCGGCAGGGCCGAGAAATCAATCTTCGAAGTCATATAAGCAGCAAAGGATGAGGCAGAGACCATCGCTCCCGGAACAAGCTCCACTCCCATCTGCCCGGAGCTGGCGGGAGGCCCCTCGACAAGAGTCGGTGAAAGAGAAGAAACGCTCCTTTCCCCCAGATCGCAGCAGGCCGAGCCTTCCGCAAGAACATCCACTGTGGGAAGTAAAGGGTCAGGACCTGTATGGCCAAGACAACCATGAATCGATTTGACTTGGAGGATATGTTGATAGAGCAAATAAGCCCCCTCATTAGTCAATATTTGGCTTATCTTACCAGCGGAAGGGTGTGGAGGCTGAGGTTCGCCTACGGCCACCACAACCTCTCCACCAGCGGCCTCCGAGTCGAATATAATAGACTCCTCCGCCCCGGCACCCTCGGGAGGGGATGCGACGAGATCGACGTCGCCTTGCTGAAGTTAAGCAATCTCGAAGACAGGCCCGAGGAAACCTTCGTCACCCCGGACCGAGGCTTCAGCAACTTGGGAGTCCTCAGCCGCCGCTGAGAGAGCCCCCGCAGAAAGGATCGCGACACACATACCGCTAATCAAAGCAGCAAGGGCCGGATCAACCTCAGGAGCGGCAGACGGTTCAGGAGAGCCCGGTTCGTCAGACACCTACAAAGAAGAATTATTAGGTCATATCTCCAAGAAAAAGAAAACCACAACAAGGAGATAGCTCCAACATAGTCTTACCTCCGGAACATCGTCAGCATTTTCACCCCTCTCCGTAATAAGTAGCCTACGAGGTCTGACCGCAGCTCTCTTTACGAAAAAGGCTACTCCTCCATTAGTAGACTCATGCCTGCCTCGCTTACGCAAGGGACCAGGCATGGCAGGCGGTGGTTCTACCCTCACCACCTCTGGTACAGATGGCAACTGATCTACCGCCTCATCTAATACGACCGACGGCTGATCCGTCATCATCTCATCCGCTATGATGGGCGGATGATCCGTCGCGGCTTCACCATCAGAAGAAAGAGAGTCCTCATCGTCCCGCTCGTTGTTTCCCTCTACTGTGTCAAAGGACTCGGAATTGGGCTCGGGAACCCTATTTGCTCCTTTCTTTTTTGCCTTCGACACCGTAGCCCTCTCCGCCAAACGAGTGCCCACGATGAAGCTAGTCCTCGGGTCAAAATCAACAGGAGGTTGGATTTCCGTAACATGGTATAAGGCCGCCATATGCAAGATTTCCCTCGGCTCGTTTGCTGCAGGAACTGAGAAACTAGTTCGAGTATGGCAAGTGTCATAGTAGCTCCATGCCCTAATACCATCAAGGATGCTACCCTCAAATCCCAGGCAGGAACTGGGATGCCCAAGGAATAGTTGGCTGTACCCAAATTAACGGGCAAACCTACTGGGCAAGTAGGGCTCCAGGTACACAGTGTTGCGGTTGCGATAAACTAAATACGTCGGGCGAATGTTACGCAACCAGAAACGCATCTTCTCAAGTAAGAAATGAGGAGATCCAACGCCATCGACATGGACACTCCTCACTTCTTGGTCGATAAAACGAGGAACGGACACGAAGAAATCATATCCGTCCACCCTCGCCAGCATCCTCCGACACGCTGGCATGGTACTATATTCCCAAGGCTGGTGGCGATACCTGAAAAGAAAACCGTCATCGTCCGTAACGCCGTCTCCCGTCCCAGGCCTCATCAAAGACCGATAATACAACAACAGCCACCCCAGCAGGTAATGATAAGGCGGCTCTATACGTTCAAAGTCCATCATCACGTCACGAGCGATGACCTTGGACGAGAAGGCGCGAAGACCATGATGAATGCTGCACACCATAGCGGGAAGAAGAGCCAGCCTGACCCCAAAGGCCAACTTCACGGCGGGAAGAATAAAGTGATGGCCGATTCTCTCGATGGAACCTGCCCCTCCTGAGACCACATAATTGTGCAGCCACACCATTAAAAAACCTGCCAAGAGTGCCTTCTCTAACAGCCGCCGAGTACCATAATAAAAATAGCTGAAAGAGTCGATCTGGCTCCCAAACTTGTCACCCTTAGACTTCGACCTCCTAGCAGTCGACACCAAGCCTTCTACTTCCCTAGGAGTTTGACGATCTCGGGAAGTAACTCGGCCAGCAGCACTGAATTTAAAAAGATAGAAGATCCAAGAGTTAGTATGGGGAGTATCCCCTTCCGAGCTATCATTTTTCTTGATAGGCGTTTGGTGACAGGTACTATGGTGACATAACAGTTCTTGGTACACAGCGACGAAGCCTGGGAATCGTCGATCTAGATCCTCGAACTCCTCGTTCGTTGGAGTGTACGCTTCGAAGGGTTCGTCTCCCCAGGGAAGCTTAGAGACAGCATACATCTCATGGAGAGCGAGCCCCAACTCTCCTACAGGTGTGAAGAAAGTCCCCGTCCGATGATTATACATCTCCAGAAGGGCCATGAACAACGGCTTATTAATGGGCAATCCGTGGCTGGTACCCCGAATAGCATCATAAAGATTGACTTCTCGCAGAAACGTCTCATATTTCCGCTGAATCCACGAGGTCAGGTTAGCCCACGAAGGAATAGTGTGTAACCAGCCCAGCAGTGCCAATCTGCCAACAGGATAGGACCCTTTTCGAGCAAGCTGGCTCAGGAAGGTATCAGCCTGAGAAAATGAGAAGTTAGGACCGGGTGTGTTGATAAAGGTATCCGGAGCTAACCCCATCACAGATCGACTGGCCGGATCCTTGATCGCACGTACTGACCCAGTAGTTTTATTGTAACGGATGTTACCCACAAACATCCCCGGTCTGGTTGGGGTGAGGGGGTCTGTCATCTGCCTGTCCAACAAGATCATGTTAAACCACGCAAGAGGGAAATGACGCTTCATAATAGGGATATGAATCGGCATTCTGTCCAAATTAAAATCCCAACTCTCGAAAATATCTAGCACTCGAGAGTTTTCTATGATCAATACATCCCCAAAGAGGAAGACCGGCCTCAGATACTTCCCATTTAGCTTTCCGGAGCTCATCATGTCACTAAGGAATTGGAAAGATTGAACCCTGATAACATTCAGTCGCTCCAAAGGCTCATTAACAAGGAGCTGCTCTGACACTTGACGAACTAAATCGTCCCGTCGCACATCCGTGGCAAGTTGATTCGAGCCAACCAGAAGTTTCCTCGCAGGATTTACTGGCATATTCACTGAAGATAGACGAAAGAAACAAGATTAGAGGATAGTCAAAACAAAGAAGCGTTTGAAAGATCATTTGAGTCCATACGGCTCGGGTCGTCACAGCCTCATGCGGCTCAGAACCAGATGAGTCCATGCAGTTCGGCTCATCATAGCCTTATGCGGCTCCGAGTCAGACGAGTCCATATAAATCAAGTTCAGATGAGCTTATGAAGCTTCTGCGGTTTGGGTTCGGAAGGGCCTATGCGGTTCAAGGTTCACATGGACTCAACAGACAAACCTAGACGCTGATGCGGCTCAGATTCAGGTGAGACTATGCGGTTCAAAGTCCACGCAGACTCATGCGACCCTGAACAGACAGACTCATGCGGCTACAAGCAGATGAGCTTATGCGGTTCAAAAGTGAACTACGCTCATGCGGCCCAAACCGAAAATATATATGCGGTTCATATCGAGTATGACAAGCCCATACGGCCTCCTGGGCTGTCACGACCCGCTACCCAAATTGTTGGGCCAGGCCGAGGCATCCCAGCCTACGTTGAGATAAAATATAGTAATCTGTTCTAAAGACAATAGGATAAGACTAAATGTGCTAACAGTTCTATAAGTGAAGAAGAATCATAAATGCTCCAAACACAAAAGTCGTCGTATATAGTAAAATATCCAAGTACAAGTGAACTACAAAGTAAAACTGGATACATGTCCAGTTACAAAAAGATATAGTCTAATACATGTCTACTCTCAAAAGTCTAAGTAAACAAGACAACTAGGCGAGGTTCCCCACAGGAACATCCTCGTAAAGCAGAGCCGGGTCCTCGGCAGTAACCCCATTATAGGTGTCGCAGAGTAACTCCTCCTCAGTAAGGACACCTACAACGTTATCCTGTCAGGACGGGAGCAAGTACTGAATCTAGCAAACTAGCATATGAAACATGAAAATGAACATGAGAGGAATAACTGGAAAGCATGGCATCACATAGTCTATCATGGCAAGGACACATATGTCATAGAGACAGATGTATATGTAATGTTTAAAACTGTAGTAGGTACGTGATCGGTCAATAGATGTACAATATGCTGGGGCACATAATGAAATGTACATACGTACAAGTGTAAAGGCGATAGATGTACATACGCACAAATACAGCTTTGAGATAAAGGCCTACGGCGCAGTAACATATAAAATGAAACTTTGCTCGGTACTGTAGAGGGGGTATGATCACGTACACTACTATCAGTTTCCCCATAACCCGTATTCTATCATGTGAGAGATACATAAAGACAGTTCTAAGCATGGTAGTAACTGGAAGTACAACATGTAGAGATCTAACTTGCTACCCCAAGGATCAGCATTTAACATGGTGGGGTTTGCAGTTCATTTATGTGACAATATATAAAGTTCGTAGAAAGTACTTGTCTCTAGCAAAGCAAAGCAAAACAAGCTGCGATAAAAGTGCTATGGATGTCCGGTAACTCGTCAATGTAGAAATAAATACAATAACTTAGTTTTTACACTAAGCTAAAACACTAGGACACTAATTGGTGAAACACGACTTGTGACTGGGCACCTAGCCAAAATGATGATTTTAGCTTAGGAGACCAATATGGGGAGACACACTACTTTAACTAACTTTTTAGGGTCTTTATACTAGTGAGGGGTGGGGTTCAACACGGCTAAAACTCAAAATAACACAAAAAGCTACAAGTCGAAATAAATCAATAAAGAAATCAAAAGACCATTGTGTTCTAACAATTTTAGAGATAGACAAAAAGCCTAGTTTTGTTTAAAGTAAAGTACCAAAGTGATCCTTGTTAATCATAGAAATTTATTATAATTTTTCTGGAATTTATTAACCAGTACAAATATTTTATAAAAATCAGTTTTCCTAAGTATACAGAAAATGAGTTTTGGTTTCATATGCCAAACTAGTGGCAAAACAGTAAATTAAATACTACAAAATTATACTAAATTAGCTAACTTAACATAGTATCTAAATACTATTTTTCCATAATTTTAGTAGTACTTTAAGTTTTTTAGAAAATCAAAAGCATTGCACATAATAATTTATTTATCGTATTTTGTCCATGTATATAATTTGAACCAAAGTTCAAATACAGGACCCAAGGCCATGAATCAAGTCCAATATGACTTGTACAGGTCTTGAATGTGTGAAAACACATTTGAGCCCAAATACCCATGCTAGGCTTGGACACCAAATGGTTGCAGTAATTTAAATACACTAAAAATATAATTTGGTAAAAGTGCAAAATAATATTAATATTTTAAGATACAAAATAAATATATACATACATATGTTGAAAGTACATATATCTATGTATAAGAAAATACTTAATTTATAAAGTATATATAATATATATATATATATATATATATATATATATATATATATATATATATATATATATATAAGAAAACTCTTAATTATAAAGTGATATATATAATATATACACATAAAAGTATATACATATATACAACAAATATATATGAAATTTACTAATTATAAAATATATAACATATATATATATTGTCAAAAATACAGTATATACATATATATATATACTATATATATAATATATATATATATATATATATATATAATATATATTATATATAATATATATATATATATATAATATATATATATATATATATACATATATAAATATATATAAAACAAAAGAAAAAGAAAAGAAAGGAAACAGGAAAAAAAAAGAAAGGAAAACAGAAGGGGGGCTCGAACCCAAGCCAACGGGGGGGGTTTATTATTGCGCGCTGGCCAGTGGGCCAACTTGGCCCGACTGTTAGGATTAGAGTCTCGTTTATTTTATTTCGTTTTGGTTAGATTTATATATAAAAAAAATATAAATCGGTCCTGTCCAGACAGTTTAGGACACAGGTATCTATGTGTCCGTGCTACGCACGACACGCACGAGCTTCGATTTACGTATCCAAGTACTGGACTAAGGTTCCCGTGTCCTGGCGAGTCTCGTGCGTGAAAACGAGACACGCACGACACGACTGAGTCATGTTACCTACGTGTTCGGTCGTCGAAGGGGGTTTCGGGGTCATGGACGGCGGAGGAGACGTCGGCGAGGCGGCGCTCGGGTGGCGCTCTAGTCGTCTCGTCAAGGCGAAGCGGATGGTGGTGGTGGCTGGTGATGACGACGGCGGTGGAGCTGGTGGTGGGGTTTGGCCGGAGCTAGGGTTCCGACCTCGAAGTGGGGAAGACGGTGGCGGTTGTGGTCGGGGTGAGGTCGAAGTGGTGGGGGTTTATCGAGGGGGCTGCGGGGGTTTAAATAGGGGGTTCGAGGCGGTCGGGCAGCCGAATTTGGCGGGGGCAGGGCGGCGTGGCGGTCGGGGCAGTCGGGGTCAACGTGAGTGGGTGAGGAGAGAGAGTGTTCGATCGGGGGGTGTCTGGGTAGTTTAGCAGTTAGGTCCTCTAGGTTTAGGAATTTGCACTCCACACTTAAAATAATTTAATAATTTACATAATGATATTAAAACAATTCTAATAATTGCAAAACTATATAAAACAATTCTACTTATTACAAAACTACATTATAACATTTCTAAAAATTACAAAATGATATTTAAATAATTTAGAAAATTATATATTGATATTTTTGGTATTAAAACTCATTTAAAAATTATTTAAAAATTCTAGAAAAATTCCTAAAATTCCTAATAATTATTTTAAGGCTGTAAACGACATTAAAAATTAATTAACACTAAATAAAAATGAATTTTGAAAACAGGGGCTTACATGGGCGAAGTGCTTATGCGGTCATATCGACGAATCTTGTACATGCGGCTTGTGCATAAATTATACAGCAGAGCCATGGCAGTTAGGGTTCTAAGGCGGTGCCCTTACCAGCAATGGGTGGATGAACGTCGGAATTAACAGAGTGAACAGCGGCCGACGGAGGAGTGGCCACGTTTATCGCTACAGTCGCCGCAGAAGCGACCGCCTTGCCCTTCGCGGCCTTCGACGCAGCAACCTTCTTGGGAGCCATAGGTGCTTAGGAGAGAAAGGAGTTAGAACAGCGAAAGATCGAAGAGAGCAAAGGAGATTCCCTAGAACGAAAGTGTTCCTATTTATAGACAAGGAAGGAATGCCTCGATCCACATACAATATAATGACCGACTCTTCGGTCATCGAGGCAAAACGGCTAAATAATAGCCTGAATCTTGGGATCCTGGCCCAAGAAACGGCTCTTAAAATCTACAGCAAATCAAGCATTAAATGCAGAAGATTCACAGAAGATTTGCACATGTGGCAGAAAGACGTGGCAAGGAGCTCATGTGGCCAAAACAGCTCATGAGGCTCAGAGAGTTATGCGGTTGAGGTAACCATGCGGCTAGGACAGAATACATCCATACGGCTCTGGCATAATCATGCTTCTTATTCAAAGTATTTCAATTTTACAAATTGAAAACTTTGAAGGGGGTCTTGTAGAAGCATGAAAAAAGAGAAAAATGATCCATGCGGCCAAGGAGCCTCATGCGGCTCAGGAGTCCTATGCGGCTCAAACATATAGGCAGTTCGAGTGGACTCCATGCAGCCCGCAGAGGGAAGCCACGTGTCTTTTTAGAACTGCTATACCCAGCGTCATTCAAACATAATTAATGCTCTGACGGCTGACAGCTGACAGCTGACAGCCCTGACGTAAAGTAGTCATGATGACTGACGCAAGAGCACTATCCTCCTAGGGAATTGGAGAAAATCTTCACAGCTTCGAGACAAGTTTTATGCGGCCAGACTAGACGAGTTCACGCGGCCAGTACAGAGAAACCTATGCGGTTCAATCATGAAGGTCCCCTATGCGGCTCGGCCATGAAGAAATCCATGCGGCTCGGCCATGAAGACTCTCATACAGTTCGGCCATGAAGACCCCCATGCGGCTCAGTCATGAACATATTCAGGCGGCTCGGTCATGACAACCTTCATGCGGTTCGAGTATAGAGACTATTCATGCGACTCGGTCATGAAATCTTTTATGTGGCTCGGTCATGACGACCTTCATGCGGCCCAAATATGAACACTTCTCATGCGGTTCAACAATGACAGGACACGTGTCCCAAAGATAATCAAATTTGGGTCAGATCCCAATGATTTAGGACACGTGGCAAGAGAATGAATTAAATGATTCATTTAGATTTACAGATATCAGCAAATTATCATAATGGGGATTTATTGCAATCAACATTAATTGCTGACATGATTTGGCATAATCCTCATTAATGGCCCAGATCCTTCATGCTCAAGATTAATGGTCTAGATTGATCATTTACCAGGCCGCCGCCACTTTGAGAATGGGCAATCATTGCAAACCCTAATGATGCCCTCCACTATTATAAATAGCAGGGTGCCATTTCCTTGCAATAGATACGCACACACAGAGAGAGGCTCCCCCAATAATCAGAGAAAAAAATACACAGAGATCAATCCAGAGAGAGAGAAGTCAGAAGAGCAATACGAGGAGAGCAAGAAAGCATTTCTTCGTCAATGCCAACCATCTCGTCTCAGGAGCCAAGGCTACGTCCGATCGTCCAAGGAGTAAGGCAGAGCTGCCGTCGCTTTCCCGAACCTCTACGTCACCCCCCAGAATCAAAAATAAATAATTGTACTTAGATTGCTGTACCTAGGTTTTCGTCCCTAGGCTTTCTTTGTACAAGCGAGTTTATAACGTGAAGTAAAAGTCCAGTCCTCCCATAAAACTGTTCTGCTCTTTTATATTTCATGGCAAACAGTGGTCAGGATAGAGCCTTTGCTCTTACAGCCGAGGGATGAAGCCTATTGCGGATGTTGTCGCAGGTTCTATTCTGCTTGATTCTTTTCCAGCTTTGGCCTTATTTGATTCTGGTGCTACGTACAGTTTTGTGTCTGTTTCTTTTGCTCTTACGCACATATCATTGCTGAGTATCTTGGTAGGACTTGCAAGATTATGACTGAGAATGGCATCATCCTAGTTAATAATATTTACAAGGGGCAGAGAGTTTCTTTGAGAGGCCGGGAGCTGAGTGCGTGTTTGCTCGTAATGCCACTTCCGAGTTACAATGTTGTACTCGGTATGGACTGGTTGAGCATGCACCACGCTAGCATCGACTGCAGAGGGGAAAAGATTCTGTTTAGGCCGCCGGGAGAGCCAGAGTATGAGTTCACCAGGGGTGCAGCGGAGCCAGGAGATGGATTCTGCGGAGCGTTGTTAGCGGGGCCGGTGTTGCCACATCCACTTATTGCCGAGTTCTTGGATGTCTTTCCCGAGGAGCTGCCCGGGATGCCGTCAGAACGTGATGTTGATTTTTCTATAGACCTAGTGCCGGGCGCTGAGCCTATCTCCCAGCACGTCTATAGAATCAACAACAGTGAGTTAGCGGAGCTGAAGAGACAGGTCGACGAGCTGGAGGACAAGGACTTTATTCGATCTAGTTCTTCACCTTGGGGCACGTCAGTTCTTTTCGTTCCCCAAGAAGGATGGTATGGTATGGCTGTACATTGATTACAGGGCGCTCAACAACCTTACCATCAAGAACAAGTATCCTTTGCCAAGGATTGATGACTTATTCGACCAGTTGAGCGGGGCGAGGGTGTTCTCGAAGATCGACTTGTGTACCGGGTACCATCAGCTGAAGGTGAAGTGGGATGACATTCCGAAGACTGCCTTTCGGACTAGCTATGGCCAGTATGAGTATACCGTCATACCGTTTGGATTGACCAACGCCCCGGCGGTATTCATGAACTTGATGAACAAGGTCTTTCATCAGTACCTTGACAAGTTCGTGGTGGTCTTCATTGATGACATTCTCATCTATTTGAAGACACCAGAGGAGCACAAGAAGCACCTGAGGATTGTTTGGACACTCTCAGGAGGGAGCAGCTGTATGGGAAGCTGTCCAAGTGCGAGTTCTTCTTGGATCGCGTGGAGTTCCTAGGCCATGTTGTCTCTGGCGAGGGGATTTCAGTGGATCCGAAGAAGATTTCTGCAGTAGAGTCCTGGTCTACACCGAGCTCAGTAGCAGAGGTTCGGAGTTTTCTGGGTCTGGCAGGTTATTACTAGAGGTTCGTACAGGACTTTTCCAGGATTGCCCAGCCGATGACCCGCCTTACCAGGAAGGACGAGGAGTTTGTTTGGTCCGAGGAGTGCCAGGCCGCCTTCGAGGAGCTGAAGGCAAAGTTGACTACAGCTCCTTTGACGCTGCCATCTGGATCTGGTGGTTATACGATCTACAGTGATGCTTCAGGACGGGGTTTGGGTTGTGTACTTCAGCAGCACGGGAAGGTGATTGCCTATGCATCTAGACAGTTACGTCCTCATGAGAGAAATTACCCTACCCACGATCTGGAGCTGGCAGCGGTCATCTTTACTTTGAAGCTGTGGAAACACTATCTGTACGGAAAGCGAGTTGAGATCTATACAGATCACAAGAGCTTGAAGTACGTATTTACCCAGAATGAGCTAAATATGAGGCAGAGACGATGGTTAGAGCTGATGAAGGATTTTGATATATCCTTACAGTACCATCCGGGAAAGGCCAACGTGGTCGCGGATGCTTTGAGCAGGTATCCCGTAGCCATGTGTTTGACAATGGATCGTCACCTTCTGGCAGATCTGGAGAGCTTGGGCATAGAGGTGATAGTTCCTGGGTTCAAGGCACAGATGTGGGGTCTCCAGGTGCAGTCGGAGCTGATGGACAGAGTCAGGGCAGCTCAGTTTGAGGATGAGGCTCTGAGGGTCATCAGGGAGCAGGTCCAGGCAGGACTGTTGGATGGGTTCTCTATAGCACGGGATGGGTCGTTGAGGCATGGTATCAGATTGTGCGTGCCAAGCAGAGGACTTCGGGAGGAGGTTCTTCAGAAGATGTACCGTTCTCAGTACTCTATGCATCCAGGAGCCAACAAGATGTATAGAGACTTGAGACAGCATGTTTGGTGGTATGGCATGAAACGTGAGGTGGCTCAGTTCGTTTCTAGATGCTTGGTGTGCCAGCAGGTGAAGGCCGGGAGGCAGAGACCCGGTGGATTGCTCTAGCCACTACCCATTCCTGAGTGGAAGTGGGAGCATATCACTATGGACTTTGTATCTGGGCTTCCGCGCTCTCCAGGAGGGAAGGATACGATTTGGGTCATTGTTGATCGATTGACCAAATCGGCCCACTTTTTGCCTTTCAAGCTGGGTTTGTCTACGGAGAGGTTGGCCGAGGTACGTGCGACAGATAGTCCGATTGTACGGGGTTCCAGTGAGTATAGTCTCGAATCGGGACAGCCGATTCACTTCCCACTTCTGGCGGAGTTTGCAGCTTAGCTTGGGCACATCGCTCAAGTTCAGTACCGCATACCACCCCCAGACAGACGGACAGTCGGAGGGACGATTCAAACCCTCGATGATATACTGCGTACCTGTGTCTTGAACTTCAGGGGATCTTGGAAGGACCACCTTCACTTGGTAGAGTTTGCTTACAACAACAGCTACCAAGCCAGTATAGAGATGTCACCTTTCGAGGCTCTATATGGACGGAGGTGTCGTACTCCCTTGTCTTGGGATGATGTCGACGAGAGGGTTTTGCTTGACCCTGAGATGGTAGTGGATGCTGCAGAGAAGGTCAGGGTTATCAGAGATAGACTTCGGGTGGCGCAGGATAGGCAGCGGCATTGGGCCGATAGCCACCGGAGTGTAGGAACCCTAGAGGGGGATGAATAGGGTCAAGCAAACTAATCAAGCACTTAGCACAAGCTAATGGACAATTTAAAAATATAAGTGCAAGAGAAGAAGCAATAACAATACCGACACACGATATATCCTGGTATCCTCCCAAGAGGCACTCCAGTCCCGGAACTCTCTCCGGTTTTAATCCACTATTTGAGTAAATAGTTACACACGAGTTTGGATCCGAAGAACTCGCTAACTTCAACACGAGTTTGGATCCGAAGAACTCGCCAACTTCAACACACAAGAGCTTTAATCCGAAGGGCTCTCCGACTTCACATCGAGAGTTTGGATACGAAGACTCTCCAACTTCAACCTTTCACAATAGGTTTTGATCTCCTTACAGTAGGATGAAGATCTTACTTTTCAACTCAATAACTCTAACACAATTTGTGGATGGCAAATGAAAGCTTTCTAGAGTTGTTTGTGGATAGGCTTTGGTGGTTTAGAAATTTTTAGGCTCAAAGCATCAACCTTGAATGAAGGGGTTCAAGGCTATTTATAACCAAAGTATTGAAAAGAGCCAAAGGCAACTTTTCAGTCAGCGACCGGTATACCGCTGGTATGAGTCGACATATCGTCGGTATACCGGTCTGGAAATGCAAGGGCTCGAAATATAGCCGTTGGGATCATTTAATGCTGGAAATCCGACCGTTGGATTTTCAACGTTACGGAATCGGTATACCGTCGGTATGATCCGGTATACCATCGGTATGCCAATTTTGTGGACAGAAACTTTCTGTGAAAAATCGGTATACCGTCGGTATGTACCGGTATACCGTCGGTATGCCGGTTTTTATCCAAAAATGATCCTGGGCTGGTTTCTACCCTAGCTTTCGATTTTGCCATCCATTTCTTGTGTTTACAATTATTCCTAAGACTCATTACAGACTCCAGATATACTGTAGCAGGTGCAGGCTTCTTCAGAGTCTTGAAATGATGATGGCATAGCTTGGCTTCTTCCTTTGATAGGTGCTAGCTTTTTCCCTTGGCGGTAGCTGTCCAAAGATATCCAGTTTGTAAAAACTGAATACCTTTCGGGGGCTTTGTCCGCGAACCCCCGACGAGGGGTGCTGCCCCCTCGACCCCCATCCGCTGACCGGGCAGCGGGACCCCCGGTGCGTGGCTCCAGAGATGTCGTCGGGTGGTTCAGAAAAATCTTGTGGGATCCATCGTCTTTGGCCCACCATGATTTCTTCATTGCATATGTCCCCATTGATCTTGCTTATTGCTTTTCTGCATGTACATGTTAGACGAACAAAACAATATACATAGTAGCAAGTATGATAAGTTTAATGCACATTAGGACAAAGCTGAGTTTAAGTATAAGTGCTAAGGTGATAGCATAAATGTTAGTGATATCATAATAATTAAAATTAATTGAATGACCACAATCAAAAACATAGTTTTGATTTTGGCAACCCGATTAAATTTAAGATAGATAAGCTCATATCACTAAAATGTAAACCAATAGGCATATATCACCAAAGGTATAAGTATAAGTAGAAATACTATAGCGATAGTATAAAGATTAGTGATAATGAAAAGCTAAACTTAACATATTAACCATATTCAAAAATATGATATAATCATTGGGCCAACACGGAGGCCATTGGAGTTTGAGGTATAGTTTAGATTTTTCTAGTATTTGAGTCTGATTGTGATTGTTTTAGATCAAGCTCTAAGTCTTGTGTTTTGTTCTAGGTTGATGATCTTGTCTTTCTGCGGATTTCTCTGACACGTGGCACGATTCGTTTTAGTGGCGGCGGAAAGCTTAGTCCACGATACATCGGACCATTCCGTATCTTGGGCAGGGTCGGTGCAGTGGCTTACCGACTGGAGTTACCGCCCGCGCTAGAGGGAGTGCATAGCGTGTTTCATGTGTCACAGCTGAGACGGTACGTGGCAGATCCCATTCACGTCTTGGACCACTCCGAGATCGAAGTGGGACCGACACTCAGCTATCCAGAGAAGCCGGTTGAGATCTTGGACCGAAGAGAGAAGGTGCTCCGAAACTAGGTCATTCCCTTGGTTCGCGTTGCATGGAGACACTACTCTCCAGGTGAGTCCACCTGGGAGGGGGAGGACGACATGCGGGAGCGATTCCCATATCTCTTCAAGCCTTGAGGTAAAATTCTATCTTTTCTTCCTTGTTCTATTCATGATTGCTGTGTTAGTTCTCATTCAATTTCGAGGACGAAATTTTTTAATGAGGGTAGATTTGTCACCCCCAGTTTTTGAATTAGGGGTATTTTTATCATTTTTTAAGTTTTATAATTTTTAGAAATTTTATTTGATTTTATATGATTTTAGGGATTTGTTTGAGTTGGTTTGAATTTTACCCAATTCGGACTTAAGTTGAAGACCCGGGTAGCCTGGACACTAGTGGGACCCACATACTAGCTGGGCTTGGCCCACATACCATCCTAATTAGGCTAGAAACCATAAACCCTACTTCCATGGCTTAATTAGTCATGTTAGAGGCTTAATTAGTTAATTAGAATTAAACTGAAACGAACCGAACCAAACCCAACCTAAGTCTATTGGGTTTGGGGGCTTATTGGATCTCCACCCAAACCCAATAGCCCCTCCCCCCCCCCCCCCCCAATGGCCGGCCAAGTAGGGAGCACCCCCCCTTTTTTTTCTTCACTAAGTTAACTCTCTCTCTCTCAAATTTCTTTCTTTCTTCCAAGCTTCTTCTTTCTCCAAGGAACCTAACCTAGGTATGTTCATAAATTCCCATTTAATTCTCTTTTGCATTTATTCCTTCACCATAAATGTAGAGAAGATGATTCTCTACATTTTGCCCATAGGTTTTATAGGTTTTCCTAAAAATCTAGGTTAGAGATTTATTGGGAGTTTTTCCTTTGAAAAGAGGAATATATATATATATATTATATATATATATATATATATTATATATATATATATATATGGTGTGTGGTGTGTGTGTGTGTGTGTGTGTAATTATATGTATTTGTGAGTGTGGTCTATATAATTATATAGACCACATCACAAATATATATGTGTGTGCTGCCCTGCTGTATGCTAATGCTGCTACAGCTGCTACTTCTTTTCTTCTACTCCTCTCCTCTACTTCTCTCTCTATATATATATACATATCTATATATATAACTATCTATATATATATATATATATATATATATAATCTAATCCTCTATTTATTCATCTATATATATATATATATATACTTACATACACACATATATATGTAAATACATACACACACACACACATATCTATATATTAATAAATACATACACACACATATAGATATATATATAGACACACACACACACACACACACACACACACACACACCACACTCTCACACAAACACACACATACACAACACACACTCTCACTACCACTCTCACACACTACCACCACCACTCTCATGATACCACCACTCTCACCATTCCTCTACACACACATATAATTATATAGACCACACTCACAAATACATATAATATACATACACACACACACACACACATACACCACATATATATATATATATATATATATATATAATATATAGACCACACTCACAAAAAATATATATATATATATTATAGATATATATATATATATTTTGTGAGTGTGGTCTATATATATATATATATATATATATATGTATATGTGGTGTGTGTGTGTATGTATAATTATATGTATTTGTGAGTGTGGTCTATATATTATATGTGTGTGTGTAGAGGAATGGTGAGAGTGGTGGTATCATGAGAGTGGTGGTGGTAGTGTGTGAGAGTGGTAGTGAGAGTGTGGTGTGTGTGTGTGTGGTGGGTTTGTGTGAGAGTGTGTGTGTGTGTGTGGGTGTGTTGGTGTGTGTGTGGTGTGTGTCTATATATATATCTATATGTGGTGTATGTATTATTATATATAGATATGTGGTGTGTGTGTGTATGTATTTACATATATGTGTGTATGTAAGTATATATATATATAGATGAATAAATAGAGGATATATATATATATTATATAATATAGATAGATATATATATATAATATATCTATATATATATATATATAGTTATATATATAGATATGTATATATATAGAGAGAGAAGTAGAGGAGAGGAGAGTAGAAGAAGAAGAAGTAGCAGCTGTAGCAGCATTAGCATACAGCAGGGCAGCAGCAGCAGCAAGCTCCCAAGCCCCCCCATAGCCCCTTAACCCCTATATAACCCCCCTATCTATATATATGTATATATAGATATGTATATATAGATATAGATAGATATATAGAGGAGGAAATGATGAGAAGAAGTTTAGAAGAACTAGAATTGGAAGATTAGAAGGAAAGAAGAGATTAGGAGAAGAAGAGGAAATTAGAAGGAAAGAAGGGGAGAAATGAGATTAGGAAATAGGAAGAAGGATAATAAGAAGAAGGAGAAGGATAAGGAGAATAGGAAAATTAGAAGAAGAAGATTAAGAAGAAGAATTAGAATTAGGAGACGGAAGAAGAATTAGAAGAATATGATTTAGAGGAGTTGAGTTAGAGGGCGAAATCGAGCTCCGAGTGTCGAAACGCGATAAAACTTGGGGGAGACCTAGAATACGTGAATTAGACTTTACGGGTAGGCTCCCGAGTTGAAATCGGGGTTGTAGGGCGACGGTATCGCACCGTACCATTTCGTATCTTGATTATTCAAGATATCGGCAATAGGCCGTAAGATGGACTAGACGTCCACTCTACTAGGTATTTTGGTAGGTAATGAACGTATATGCTAGTATCATACTACCCTAGGGAGCACGGGTCGAAATACCAAGCGTAGGTAGGCTAACTTGGTAATTGCCTAGGTTAGAAATTATCTTTGTAAAAGGGTAAAATATGATATTGGCCTACGGCCAAGATTTGAGTTTCGAAGTCCAAGATAGACTTGGATATGGGTTGTAAGGGTTGGTAATGATTAGAAATAGTCGTCTAGATCTAGTCTTGACCTCGGTTGACCACGGTTGACTTTTTAGACCAAAAGTCAACTATGGGTCAACACTTTACCCAATTTAGTCCCAAATTCCATTAAACTTGGACAGTTGACCAAAAGTCAACTGTTAGTCACCAGTGACCTAGGGTTGACCTAGAGTTGACCAGAGTTGACTCGTTGACCAAAAGTCAACTGTAAGTCAACTTTCGACCTAGTTTGACTCGGATTGACTTCCAATGTTCTCCCATAACCAAGATTGGCCTAACTAGACTTGTCTTGACCTAGAATGACTTAATAGAATTTAATTTGATTTAACTTTACTTTCTAAACATAGTATTGATACGTCTTGTTCTCTATAGGTCCTCGAGACACTGCAGTGGATCCGGTTGACATATTTATCATATTACAGGCGAGTACATTCTCTGATAACTTTTTTCTAATTTATGATAACTATTATGATTCATGTACTTAGTGTAGATATGCTTATTCCTGACACATAGTTCTTACGGATTGGTATTCCTGGATTCTAACGAGAGATGTTTCTTCTTCTTAGGTTGGGATGTATTGTACAAGCTCCCTTGTAGCTCTTGTGCAATAGTGGTCACTGATTCTAGAGAAGGTTCGCTACCTTCTTATTAGAATCCCATGTAGTGACGTGTCCTGTTTGGATCCATTCTACCAGTTGGGGTAGGGGGAGTAGTAGTATGCCTGTGATCTATCCCCTTGCATTCTTGAACAGTGTGAGTCATATACCGCACTTATGACTTGCCAGGCCAGTTCTCGACAGGTACCCAAGCCGATCACAAGTTGAAACTGCTACTCACACACATTGGATATGGCTTACCTTGATTGTGTACATACCATGATTCAGTTCTACTTTCTTGTTCTAGCTCTAGCTCTACAGCTTACCATGCCATGATACATATGTACACTCCATGATTTCATTATATATGCTCTATTTACAGTCTTATAGCTTTTATTCTATCTTGAGATCTGTTATGAGATATGTACTCGTTCCATCCTGACTGGATATGTTGACAAAATATTACAGATGCTGATGAGGGGATTGCAGTACCTACTACGGTCCGGATGACGTAGTGGGCTTAGACTTGGTCCAGCAGGGCTTAGCTCCGCCTGACGAGACTTTACCTATTGCTTAGTTAGAGTAGGTCTTTTGTACTGGACCTTGTCTCAGTTACTTTTGAGACTGTATTACATTTTGGATTGTATTAAAGACTTGAACTTGTATATTATTTGTGTTTGGACTTGACAGGTTATATTTTATCGTCTTGTTGTCTTTATCTTTCAGTCTTTACTTTATCATCTTAGAGTTGTGATTGAGCACTCATATATATTCATTGCTTGTCCTCCGTTCGGAGTAGACCATATTCTCGACAGGTTTTTGATATATATATATAACTGTTGTTAAAGTAGAAAACCTACAGCATTCCATGCCGTTTTTACGGTGAGGGCTGGGCGTTGTCACGTACACGTGCCCTTATGGCAGGTGCGGGTCGTGACACACAGTACTATGGAAGTAGTGCCCAACATCACCTTTTCACAGGAGGACATGTACTAAAAAATAATCGTCATGATAGACCCCTATATTATACAGGGTATATCGGGGCGATCAAGGTGGACCGCATGCATATCGATCCAGGATCCTCCCTCAGCATCATTCTAGAAGTTGCTTCAAATTCTAAATTAGCCAGCAATCTTGTGAAGTGATCTCTACACAGACTCAATGATGCTGGTGGTGTGGGCTGCTGTTGTTTTTCCTTTATCAATCTTCTGTAAAAAACATCATTATCGCTTTTTCATTCAGCGGTAGACCGAAGATGACTGTCATATCATCGACGCTTGGCACGATTTTAACAGTGGTGCTCAATTCAAAGCACCCGACGCTATCTTCTTCTTCTGTGTAACTTGCAATTAAATTCTCAAGCCCTTCCGTTACCTTGGCCAATTCGGAGACGTGGACTCTTTTTTGGTAGAAAATCTCGACAAAATTCTAGAAATCGGTATTCTTCAAGGAATCAATAACTGGCTCGGGTAAACGGCCAACATCTTGATTGACCTCCTCCATAAGATTTAGCATTGGCTTGAAGGTAGAACGGAAAAGTCTTGAATCCTTATTCCTGACATATTTTTTCTACAAAACAAAAAAATTAGGTCGGAGAATGGTCATTCTTATGGGTTTTAACACTGGGAATTTCATTCTCTGTTTCAAATGACACGGAGAATGTCATTCTCCGTTTAAAATAAAACGGAGAATGAACATTCTAATGTGTTTTAACACTGGAAATGTTATTCTCTGTTTCAAGTTAGACGGAGAATGCCATTGTCCGTTCCAAATTAAACGGCGAATAGAATTCTCAATCGTTTTAACACTGGGAATGCTATTCTCCGTGTAATTGGAAACGGAGAATGCTATTCTCCGTTTGTAAAAATACGAAGAATAGCATTCTCTTTCGTTTTAACTCTTGTAATGCCATACTAAGTTTAATTTAACACGGAGAATAGAATTCTCCGTTTCAAATTAAACGGAGAATAGCATTCTCCGTTTAAATTAACACGGAGAATAGCATTCTCATGTGTTTTAACACTGATAATGCCATTCTCCGTAAAGTAAATGGAGAATGATATTATCGATTTAATTTAGACGGAGAATGGCATTCCAAGTGTAATTTGACAGGAAGAATGAACATTCAAATGCGTTTTATGACGGAGAATGTCATTCTCCGTGTAATATATACGAAATTTGCGAACATAAACTCAAAGTTATACCTTTGTTTGCACTTTTTCTTGCACTTCTTTTTGTTTAGCAACTTTTTCCTTTTTCTTCTGTGAAACTTTCTTAGAATAGGGTTTCAGTTGTTCTCCGTCTTTCTCTTTTGGATTTTCTGTAACTGGTGCATCTTCTCTAATTGGTGATGCTGTCGGTGATGATTCTGCCGCTGATGCCGACATGGTGTGAAGATTGCGAATGGGGAGGAAGGTTTGAAGATTTTGGAGGAGAATGACCTAGGTTTGAGTACAGAATGGAGTATGAAAGAAGAGAAGA
The DNA here is from genome assembly GCA_029216955.1 of Iris pallida. NCBI lineage: Eukaryota > Viridiplantae > Streptophyta > Magnoliopsida > Asparagales > Iridaceae > Iris > Iris pallida. Next base: position 1,435,008 of record JANAVB010021200.1, read on the forward strand.
ATCGAAACGATTTTCTTTTCTTTTTTTGTAATAAAAGGGTTCGAGGTGTTTTGAATTAATTAGAAGGGCAAAATGTATTCGATGGAAGGGTAAAAAGAATCAAAACCGTTTGGATCCTTTCTGCTTAATTATATTAATTTGAAGGGCAAAAATGATTCTGCTTAATCAAAAAGAATCGAAGCCGTTTGGCAAAAATGTCATTACAACTCAACAAAACAAATGAACATAGTACATTAGATATAAAAGAAGAAGAAAAAAAATCATCGTCTTCCATATTCAATCATTTCAGATTGGACTCCTTTTAGTACTTCATTGTGCTCTGAAGTTGTAATCCATTCAGCAACTTTGCGTCTTTCCATTCCCGCATCAAACTGCATATAACAACATAACATCAAAAATATTGCTCTTAAAAGTGTAAGTTTTGACGACATATTTTCAGACTTACATTGAGGGAACGGTAGTCTAGACTACATCGGTCTTTCATGAATGCAATTACAAAAATCCCACAATCAACAGAATTGTCTTGGCGGGGAACATAAGAACGACATTTAATGTAAGTGAGAGATGAATTTGCATGTTATGTTTGTATATTAGAACACTTTAATATACTCTGAGACATCTATACTTGGACTTCTCTCTGTCATTAATTCCCAAATCATCTTTGTATGTGTTATTTGTAACAATTTCTTGAATAGCTTTTGTTTGGGAGTAAAAAATGGTTCCAAATTATATTATTTGAATTCCTTTTAGGCTGTTAATTCCCATATATACATTTTTATTGCTTAATTTTAATTTTAATTTATTTCTTGGATGGATGCTTCCAGATTTTGTTTGGGAGGAAGAAAATGGAATGAGTATATTGGTTTCATCTTTTATTATTACCCATTCAGACTTTAAATGGTGAGTATATGTTGGTTGTAACCATACCTGTTGGGAACGCGGTGGGACCCGAATCGGAGTTGGCCATTAAGATATGATATTGAATTGGTTCCATATGCCTTAAAAGAGAATTCTCATGTAATGCCTGAATCAATTCCAATTATCTACAACATGATCCTACATCCTAACTGATGTGTGACTAAATTACCAACCATTGTCAACCTCCATTTAAGCCCTCAACTAGAAACGAGATACAATCCAACAATACCCTCCACTAAGGGTTGGTGATCATATCACTTCAAACTTTGAACCAACAAAGTAATTTTCCATATTTACTTTCAAAGTCCACTTCTTTACAACCAACACAAATATAATCTATAAACCCACTTTAGGGGTTGTTTGGTAAACGAATTTAGAGCCGAATTTCAATATTTTATGGATTTGGAGCCGATCTATGGAATCATATATTTGGTTGTAGTTGGATTTGGATATGAAATGTAGGTACCAAATCCACAATTTGGATTTGGAAGAAATAAAGTTATTAGATTTTTTTTTTTTATATTTATTGTTCTACTAAATATTTAGTTAATACTAATGACGGTTAGTATTTTTTTATATATGGATGTTTATTATTAATTAATATAAAAAGTTAATCAATTAAATAATTAATTATTAATTTATTAGTTTTATTAATTAATATCTTATTATAATCTTAATTAATAATTGTTAATTTAATCATATTATAATCTTAATAGTAACTTATTATTTTATAATTTAATAATTTAAATGTAATAATCTTAATTAATAGTTATATCTTTATCATCATAATTATAATAATATATAATAATTAATAATTATAACTAAATCTTAATTAGTTAATTAATATTTAGATTTGGATTTGGATTTGGAGAGACAAAAATATACTCAACCACAACAATCCTTTTTTTATTTTTTACTTTCAGTCTTTTCACTTTATCTTCCATACCAAACAAGACAAAGGAAAGTACATTTCTCTTTCTTTCTATCCCTCTTATCAAACAAGAAGGAAGAAAATGATCTAAAAGAAAAATACATCATATTCTTTTTCCTTCCTTGCATTTTGTCATCCTTTCTACTAAACTGAACATAAGAGTGACTAGATGCACAAAACTTTGCAGTGTCATAATAGCTTCACGATGTCTTTACATGTTCCTAATTTAGACAATAGTTTGTGGATTTTTTCCATGGATTACCGATGCACAAGGAGAATTTCTTGTCCTGCCCTCCTGCACTCACTTGGCTATTATTGACTTACATGGAATGATATTGTAAAACTATTAAACAACTTTACAACTTGTTTTTTGAAAATTGTTTTAAAATTAAAAATTCAGAAAACTTATCCAAACAGACTCGTACCATTTCTTTCCTCAATTAAAAATATTTATTTACCATTTTACTTCATGAATAATTATATATATAGGGTAATTTTCAATTAATATAAGCTCCATTTTTTATTCCACTTTCTTTCCATCTTTTGGGAGAGAATTTTTAGCTTAAGAGAAAAATAATTCCTACACTATTCCTTCCCTTCATTTTTTATTCCATAAAACAAGAGAAAATAAATCATTCCCTCCACTTTTTTTTCACATTTTTTTCCTTTTTTCCTCTCACTTTTCTCTACTACCAAACGAAAGAAGTCTTAGATCCAACTTAAAGATTTGGGCAAGTTTCACCGGAAATCACACCCTCGCCCTTTATTCAGGTTGGAAATTTCTTGTAGCAAATGTTGCTTTTTAAATGGAGTTACACAAAGATTGTCTGTAATTGAAATTCTTGTAATAAGTGTTACTTTAAATGGAGTTGCAGCCACTGTGGTTACAACAATGTTTCAAAAATCAAGATATTTATTGAAGCTTTGGTTACAACAACTGCAATATTTACAATCAAACAGTGCAACAAATGTTACACCAACTAAAGTGAACACTAACTAGAGTGTATTTACAAGCAACCAAACCACTTAACCCGAAAAAAAACTGGATGAAGTTCTAACCGGATTAGGCCGCAACAAATTTTGAACATACAACATCAATTTTACTGCACTTATTTTCTATTTCTAACGAAGGATTACAATAGATTTTAGCATATGCTGGCCTAAAATAACATAAATTTTCCAATGCATCAAGGATGACCCTACATCCAAACGCAGAAAGTCTGAATAGTTCCAGTAACAAATAAATGTACATTCCCAAGGAAACAAATAGAAGAGCTTGTTATGAGAAATAAAAAAGAAGCCATAAATTATGTTATATGTAAAAATAAAGGCTGGTTTCTAACAGGTGTTGGTAATTTGGGATATCAGCATTACTGACATTTTTAATTACTGAGAGCGAACCATTCCAATTCCAAATCAATTTCTCCAGACTCGACATTCTGTAGCTTCAGAGACACCTCCTGTTTTACCTTTCCGTCAACAATGTTGATGGTGCTGTCGTGGATGAGAGCATTGTCACTTGACTGCAACCATTTTCCAATCTGCATATCAGAAAGGAGATCAGGATCCCCAAATGCCATAGCTGATATGTGATCATCGGCTGGAGGTCGATATCTGCTTCCCCCATTATATCGTCAGCAGAGAGCATATCATGATCAAACACTTGCTGTTGAAAATGAGAGACATCAAGCATCAATAACTAACAGAGAACCTCCACAGTTCTAAGTTTTGAAGATATTGAGCTTCATTGAAATTAGTAACCGTTGATACTATTAGCTTAACATAATTAAAATGCTTATGTAACAGTTCAATTTGTTTAGAGAGAGATGGATCCAATGTCCTTGGGCATCATATAAAAGTCCAATCTCCTCTGAGAAAAATAGTAAAATCTTATGTCCATATTATGAAGATTGTTAAAGACCATGGTACCGAAACAAACCTCTAGAATTGTGGTGGTATAACATTTTTAAATCCGCTCGCAACAGTGAGATTTGAAAATGGATTGCTCTAATACAATTCTAAAGACCTTACCACTGAACAAAAACATCATAGTGTTGAGGATTGATGGTTAATAATTGTATTATTCCAACAAAGATTTAACCTTGAAACAAGTTGCAGAGTCCTACTAGTGGCAGGAATAGAATCACTATTTTCAATTCTTAAGATTCACTAGGTTTGTCTTTTTTTATGATTCAGTAGTGAAGTCGGTTGGATGTAGCTGTTTAGCGGGATGTGGTATTGGCTTGTGATAGATTCAAGAGAAGAAAAAGAGAGTCATATTTTAGTAGGCTGTGCTCGCGATCAAATAAAACTGTTCTTCCCCTCCGTCGTTTTGTTCCTCCGTCGAGCATTGCACATGCTACACACATGCAGATTGACGCATTGACTTGTCTTACCACCGTCGTGACCTCGTGTAGCCACCAGCGCACGACTGCTCCTCGCTGCCGGTTTTCAACACAAACAAAGGAGCACCAGCGCCCGCCATCTCTGCTCGAGCCCTCATCATGTCGAAGTAATGTCCTGGTAGTACTATTGCGTCCGACTCGACGGTGCCTCCGCAACGCAGATCTTTGTATGCAAGAAGTCGCACAAATCACTTCCAAAGGAGTTCAGCCATTGATCTGGAGAGGAGAGTGGCCTCAGGTCTCATCCACGTCTTGTTTGTTTAGGAAGTAGGAATGCCTAAAGAGTGAAGTAAAGGAATTGTTGTTGCAATCTTGTCAACACTTTTTCTCTTCCCCCACAATTGCAACCAAACACATCAAGGTGTTAACTGGGCCGGTTCGGCCCGGGCCCGCCCGTGGACCGGACCGGCCCGCCCCCCTATAAGCCCGGACCGGCCCGTCTTGGGCCCGAACCGGCCCGGCCCCCCACGCAGTAACGGTTCGGGTCGGGCCCCCCCCCCCCACAGCCCGAGCCCGGCCCGGCCCGGACCGACCAAAATTTTTTTTTTTTTTTTTTTAAAAGTAGGCCCGGCCCGGTTGGACCGGCCCGGCCCGGCCCGCTGGGACCGGTCCAGCCTGAGCCGACCGTTGGGAAGTTGTTTTTTTTTTTTTTTTTTTTTTTTTCAAATTTTTGACCGTTTGGGGGGGGGGGGGGTTCTTTTACCAAAATACCCCTCCCATATAGCCGTTATTAAAACGTTGGGAGGGGTATTTTGGTCCTTTTTGGCCTAAAATTACCAAAATAACCCCAAAAAATTCCTATAAATAGCCCAAAAATCCCATTTTCATACACAACTCATTCCTCACAAATTCTCTACATCTCTCTACGGTGCTCTGGTGTTCTACGACTTTCCCTCCCCGGTGCTCTACGGCTTCCCGATCTCGCTCCCAACTCCATTCCGGCTCTACGGCTTCCCGATCTTCCTCTCAATCTCTTACTTTCTTCTAACGTAGTTTACTTTATTTTATTTTATATATGGCTGGTGAAGGTTCAAACCCACCTGATCTTGCTGGACAGACATACCACTATTTTAGTTCTTTTTTTGACGGTACTGAAATTCCACCTGAACAAATTGCGACTAATCCGATTCCGGAGGGGTGCCAACAATCTCCTCCGGAAGTCGCTAGTACAACCCAACGTCCTGAAAGAAAAAAGGTCTAAGTATTGGGATTATTTTACTTTAATTTTTGAAACTAATCCTGATGGTTCTTTGGTTTTAGATGCCAAGGGGGAACCGAAACCGTACAAGGCGCAATGCAAGAAATGTTGCAACCAGTACGCATGGAAGAAGGGCGGTGGCACCGGGACCATATCCAGACACTACGACACTTGCTACGGGAAGGACACACTTCAAGCGTCCCAAACCCAAATAAGCTTCGGCGCCACCGGTTCTTCAATTGGTAACTTTACTTACTCAGCTGCTCGGCATAAAACCGAGTTAACTAAACATATTTTCGTGACGAACTTCCTTTCACGACGGGTGAAAGCGAATCTTTGCGAGATTATGTATCACTTTCTCTAAACCCCTCCTTTACTAAAGTGAGTAGGCAACAAACTCGAAAGGAGGCTATTCGTCTCTTCAACGAGCAGAAAGCCGCTTTGAAAGCGGAATTTCAAAATATTAGTAAGTTGGCTATTACTTCTGATATTTGGACTACTAAATGGAGTTATGCTTATATTTGTATTACTGCACACTATATAGATGCACAATGGATGTTGCAAAAACGCATCATCTCTCTTAAACTTATAGAATGTCCACACACGGGAGCTGTAATTTCAAGTGAGATTTCAAGACACGTGCGTGAATATGATATTCACGCAAAAATTTTTTCTGTCTCTTTGGACAATGCTTCAAACAACAATGCTGCTATGTGTTCTTGTCAGTAATTTTTAAGCCTATTTTAGAAGGTAGACTTATGCATGTTAGGTGTGCTTGCCATATAATTAACTTAGTTGTTAAAGAATGTTTAAAATTTTTTGAACCACATTTAGACACTCTGCGACAATGCTTGCTCCACCTAAACTCGTCTCCAAGTAGACAACAAAGTTTTGCATGCGCTTGCGCACATTTTGGTATGACTTTTAGAAGATTTGTGAAGGATATACCAACTAGGTGGAACTCCACCTACTTGATGTTGAAATCTGCAATTCCTTTTAAGAGTGCTATTTCATATTATTGTACTTCGGATGTCACCTTTGACTATCAGGTTACTGATGATGATTGGTTAGCTGCTGAAAGTGTTTGTGAATTTTTAGAAGTTTTTTACAATGCTACATTAACTCTTTCTGGTGTTTATTATCCCACATCTTGCTTAGCTTTACGTGAACTTTGTAACATGTCTTATTTATTTTCTAAATATAGAGATTATCCAAATTTTGAAATTGCGGTGAGAAATATGGAAGCCAAATTCAGGAAATATTGGGGTGAAGTACCTCTTTTATATTGTTTGGCTTCCATATTTGATCCTACAATCAAATTGGATGGCGTAGAGGTTTTATTAGAAGGATATGGAGAATATGGGTATAGACGTTACTGACATGAAGGCAGAAGTTAAAGTGGCTTTGGACAGGTTAGTTATACTGTACGAAGAAGGAGCAACGTCGACCCGACCAACTCAGGGGGGGGCTAGTAGTAGCTCCGGCTTGGCGTCTAAGCTATCAGCAGCCGGTCGCATACTACAAAGGAAGAAACAAAAGCAATCTTCCCAGCCTACTCAAGAGTTGTCTGCTTACCTTAGCTCTTATCAAGACGAAGATGAGACTCCAGATCACTTCGCCGTTCTAGAATGGTGGAAGAGACACGACAAGAGATTTCCTGTGCTTTCTAACATAGCACGTGATCTACTGATGGTTCCGGTGTCGACGGTAGCATCGGAGTCCTTTAGTGCAAGTTCGAGGATGTTGAGCGATAGGAGGAGCCGCTTGAAGCCCGATATTTTGGAAGCGATCGTGTGCGTACAAGATTGGATGGCTGCCGATAGAAGAACACAAAACCAGAAAGATGGAGAAGATCATGACATCCACGAGCTGGATTGGAATCGCTTTCATTGCATGAAGGCGAAAACAATGAGGCTACGGTACAAGGTATTAGGTATGTAAATTTAACATTATACATTTCAATTTTAAATTTGAACTTATACTTTCAAAAACTATTTTTTTTTTTTTTACTTATACTATTCAAATTTTTATTTTAACTTATCCTATTCAAATTTTTAAACTTATACTTTCAAAAACTATTTTTTACTTTCAAAAACTATTTTATACTTTCAAAACTATTATTTAAAAAAAACATTTTTTAACTCCGCCTATGCCAAACAAGCATTTGCCGGTCCCAAGCCCGGATAAAGGAAGAGGGAGAAATGTTTTTTTTAAATTTTTATAAATTTTTATAAACATTCTATATTTGTTTGTATAAAAATTATAAACATTTCTATTTATTTGTATACAAATTATAAACATTTTATAAACATAAAATTATAAACATTTCTATTTATTTGTATACAAATTATAAACATTTCTATTTATTGTATACAAATTAAACATTTTATAAACATAAAATTATAAACATTTTATAAATTTTGTATAAACATTTTATAAACATTTAAGTTACAAATTAAAAAAGAAAATATAAATTTAAAATACAAATTTTTAAAATATAAACATTTATAAACATTTTATCCTATACAAATTTTTAAATTTAAAATACAAATTTTTAAACATTTAAAATTTAAAATATACATTGTATAAACATTATAAACATTTTGTATAAAAAGAAATTTTAACTTATCCTATATACATTGTATAAACATTTTGTATAATATTTTTAATTTTAACTTATCCTATACAAATTTTTAAATTTAAAATACAAAAGAAAATAATTAAAAAACCAAATTTAAAACAAAAACTGAAAAAAAAAACTGCAAAAAAAAAAAAAAAAAAATTAAAAAACCGGGCCGGTGTTAAACCGGCCCGAACCGGCCCGAACCGTCCAAGCCCGGACCGGCCCGACCCTATAATGTCCGGTCCTCTGGGCCGGGCTGGGTCCAGAGCTACAAAACCGGGCCGGGCTTAGCCCGGACCGTAATTAACGCTGGGCCGGTCCTGGACCGGCCCGAACCCGGTCAGGCCCGCAGCCTTTGGACCGTGGGCCGGCCCGGACCGGCCCGAAAAAACCATGACAACACAGGAAGTGAGCAAAACCATGGTACAATTCCCAAAAAACCCTACTTCACACTGAGATACGCTAACCAAACAAGCCCTAAGAGAGAGATAGTCCACGTACAGAATTTTGTATCAGGAGCGAATTATGTTACTCATGGTTATTCTACTCACAGAATATTATATTTTATAAGCCATGTTTCGGAATTATTCGGACATATGTATTACTGGTGCGACCGACTTTAATAGGTTATTCATTGTTTATATTATTCTATTGGATTGAGATATTGAGATTGATAGACCAACCATAGGTACTTTTGGACAACTTATATGTACAAGTTGGGCTGGACGCCAGTTGGTGCATAGTTGTCCGTATCACATGTTTGGCATTCTTGTATCTTGGGTATGGGGCATGACAAAATGGACTAGGGCTTGGTTTAATGCAGTTGATGGTGGATGGCTAGTATGAAGGTTAGGGGTGAGAGAGGAATAGCTAGTATTAGGTTTTAGGAGAAATTTTATTCATCACATTTTTTAACGAATAGGAGGTGGTCTTTGAGATTAGAAAAGTTTGAAAGACATTATTTTGATGGAAAGTTAGGTGCAATATGAAGCATGCTCCAATATAGTGTAGAAAGAGTACTTGGGAAATCAATATTCGAATTTTCATTGGTTTGAGGTTTGAGTGAGTGTGTGTATCCAATGTGGACTAAAGTAACTAATAAATACACCCAGTAGCCCTAATAGTGTAGTCCATCACTGGTTGTCAGACCTTTAGCATGAGTAAAAAAATAATTTGAAAACTATATTAATAATATATATATATATATATTATATATATATATTATATAAAGAGAGAGAGAGAGAGAGACTAAGGGAGGTGAGGTGCCACCTTATGGGTGGTGGCTACGTGTCATCTCCCATGTTATCATCATGTATCGAAAAGTGTGCAAGTGCATGATGAAAGCATGGGAGGTGACATATAGCAACCTCACCTCCCTTATTCTATATATATATCAAAAAAGAAGAAATTGTTGTAGGAGACTCGCCAGTTTCAAGGCCCCAAAAGATTCAGGAACTGAAAATTTCAGCTCCTCGTTCCAAACTGGATTCAGATTGCTCTTTATTACACTTGTTTGGGTCCTCTGCAGATAAAACTCTTACAATCAAATAATGCAAACTTCCTTTGTCACTGTTAGAAATAGTAACAAAATTTTGTTTTAAAAAACTAACCTGTTGCCCAAGTGTCAAAACAACATAAGGATCACTACTCAGCATATCTCTTACAGCCAAGTTTGTGCCCTTTATCACTTTTACTTTTAATATTCCAATTAACTCTACCATGCCTTCCTGTGATAACTCAAAAACATGTCATTTTAGTATGGCCGAGAGAGAACAAGTATTATGAAAATAAGAGCTAAAAGCTACAGCAAACAAATACATCCCGAGCATAAAACAATTTTCTAACATGCCTATAAATACATGAAATTAAAAACTTACAGTAAGTTTCGCACCATCTGAATCAAAATCGACATCCCTCCCTGAATCACATGATTTGAAGGAATACTTTGACGAGGAAGAGCTCTTAGAAGATCCAATCCGGAGGCTTGGTTTCAAAAATTCTTGCAATTCATACTTGGACCTACGGGGCCAAAGAATAGGTCTTCATGTTAAAATTTATCCTATATGGAAGAGAAATGGTAATTGACTCTCTCTAACTCCAATTGACTCTCTCTAACTCCACCTGATAAAATTTATACGTTCTTCCTGACTTGAGTTAGGGGTAGGTTTTGACAACCCATCTGGCAAAAACGCCTCATAAATTGAATTGGCGTAAGAGTTTCCACCACCTCAACCATAGACTCATCTCTTCCTCTGACCAATCATCTAATGTCAAAGACAGAACCTGAATCAAAATAATAGTAAGATAAATAGCAGCTAGATGAAGACTGTAAGAACTAAACAAAATCTTACTAGACAAAAAGGTTTGCAAATTTACATTTGAATCATTGACATTTCTTAATAGGACATACGAGTGTTATAAGTTCCCTGTGATACCAAATGTAACACCAAATGCCACACTTTGGTTTTATTTTTATTTTATTTTATTTTTTATTATTTTATTATTTATTATTTATTATTTTTTCTTATTTCTTTGTTTTATATTTTTGTTTATATTTTATAATATTTCTTATATTTTATTTCTTATTTTATATTTTATATTTTATATTTCTTATTTCTTATTTTCTATTTTATTTTTTATTTTTATTTTTTTATTTTTTATTTTTATTTTTATCTTTTTATTTTATTTCTTATTTCCGTGTCCATATCCTGTCATGTTGTGTCCCTATCCACGCAAGTGGACCATGTCGTGTCCATGCATGTCTAACGTAGACAAAACACAAAAGTTGGAGTACTTCCTAACATGCAACATAGATTGTGCAAGTACTTTTTATGATGCTTGGCAACATGATAAGTCATGAGATAAAAACCACAAGTTCTACCTTTGAGATATGAGTACCAAGACTCCTGTGTACGCCGCAACATTTTATGCATATAAATACACCAATAGTCGACGACCTGAAAGAACAAAGAAATTCATTAACTAATTTATTGTAGCTAAGCTATTCAGTATATTATGACAAGATGGTAGCATACAGTAACGGTCCAATCCACAAGGCTTATGTATGGAGAGAGATACAATGCATATAGCATCTTAATCACAATTTTAACGAGCGGCTATATCTAAGACTCAAACTAGTATACTCCACGATGCAAGGGTTAAGCCTTCCTATGACTCTGTGATGATAAGCGATTCCTACCAACACATTTGACAAACACCTTAGTTTAACTAAAAACCATCCAAGTTCTCCACAAAGTGGAAGAAATAATATACGTCAAAATAAATTATGTGAGATAAGTTATGGGACCAAAACAATGACAGTCAAAAGAATCCGTAAAACACAAACTCTCTGTATGTACATACAACAATGTGCGTATGTGTGTACATACAACTATACAAACATACATGTATGTATGAGTTTATGTACTTACATAACATCCTTTCCAAGGAGAGCTAATACTTGTCCTTGTTAGTTATTTGATATGATACTGCTTCACACCCAACATGAAACGAAATGTGTCTCCGCTAAGCTTGGATATAAAAGTCTTCTCCCGTTTCTTTAGGGTGAAGATAAGCTTATTATCCTAGGTCGACCACCCCCCTCCCCTCCCCCTCTTTAAGTGCCCGTGTCCCCACACGTAGGACATTACTGTAGATAAATATACACACAATCAATTGGTATATAGTATGCACACATGCAAAGACACATAGATGACTGCAAATAAGTAATCTCTGAAGCTAACTTACGCCCATTTAGGATCAGGAGCACAACAATCTGCACATATTCGGTTTTCACTTTTATGCAGTAACTCTTTCAGTTTCCTTGTACTAGCTGTTGGAAGAAAGTTAAAATTAGTGTACAAAGTTACAGACAATGAAACATTACATAATTGCATTGCTATTGAGTAACATTACTAACATAATAAGATTAGAAAGTAAAATATAAGGAAAGTAAAAAAAAAAAGATAAAGTGGATTTAACAGTTTCTATTGGCAAAATAAGAGTCACTAAGTCAATATATTCATCGTCAAAGAATTGTTAACATGAAAACCAAATGTTGTCTAGATTTTCACTAGTTCCTGAAAGCTATTTGTCTTACTATCTCAAATGATAGAATTGCAAAAGTTATAGCATACGAACTACAAGCACATTCCCATCTATACGACAACAAATATAAAAAAAAAAAAAAAAAAAATCAAACAGCCAACAGGCATAACTCTTTTCTGACATTAAAGAGACAACTCCTCCAGTGTACAACCTTGCCTAATTTCTATGAAATGAATCCTTAGAGAAAACATGTTGAGGCATCCCTAGTAGTGAAACATTTCAACATTCACCCGGTGCAATGATAAGAAAAGAATAAGGGATTGCTTTAAGTGATGGGTTGAATTTATACCTCCCAATGCAATGTCAATCGAGCAAGGGTGGCTAGGATGTTACAGTGCCAGGGTGGCTAGGATGTTACAGTGCCACATTGCTAACATAGGTTCCCTGTCATAGATATTAGTGAGAATAGAAGAGGGAATAGGACAGACAAGTGATCTAGAACTGGATGGTGGAATTCAAACGAACAAACTTAAAACTATTTTAAGGATAATGATAAAGGGAAGATGAAACATAGAAGACACTAATGTTATGTGATATAATATGTCAAATTGTATCAAAAAAGTAGAAACAAATAAATTGTAGGAATTTCTAAAGACAATGGTTGGACTTCGGAAAAAGTGATGTAAGGTAGAAGTCTGGAAAGCAATAATTAAGGGAAAAACATTTAAAGATTCACAAAAGTAGAAACAATAAAATGAACTTAGGTGATAAACTAGAATAGTAGAAAGGTAAAATAAATTAATGAAGCTAAATCTATGGCATATGATTATTGTATACGAGGTTGGAAATAAGGAGGAAGAAAAATATTTAAAAAATGGGTAGAGACCTAACTGCTAATACAAAATGTATAAAGAGTGAAAGCAAAAAAGAATTAGTAGGAAAATACTATTAACGAGTTACGAGAGGTGGAGTTATTTTCACATGTTGTTTAACGAAAGCAACCTAGTAAAGGTTAATTTAGAAACACATTTACTTTGGGATAGATAATAGTCTATTTCCATAAATTAGAATTTTTGAAGTTAAAATGCATCAAAGAAAGGGAAAAGTGGGAAAGTGGTAACCAAATGTTACTCCTATTGAGGTTTGGAAATGTGAAGGATGGATTAGACATGATAATTTATTCAACCGAGTTTGAGGACTAGAAAATGTTGTATGAATGAATACATAAACTTCGGAAGAGACTCAAGAGAGTAATTAAGGAAACATTAAGAAATAAATTACACTTTCATTCAATGATTCAGTTTTATCAGATATTCAAAGATCTGTAAGAAGATTAACGAAAAAATTAAAGGAGAACAAAAAGGAATTTTTATGGTTTTTATTGAGCTAGGAAAAAGTAATTCTAGATTCTATAGGGGATGTGGTAGAGTTAGAGAAGACACAAGTCTTTAGTAGCTATAAAAGTAAAAAGTAATAAATAAATAAATAAATAAAAAAACATAAAAAATTAGAAAAAAATATAAAATATAAAAATATAAAAATATAAAAAGTAAATAAATAAATAAAAACATAAAAAATTAGAAAAAATAAAAAGTAAAAAATTAGAAAAAAAAAGTATAAAATATAAAAGTAAAAAATATAAAAAATATTAATAATATAAAAATAAATAATAAAAAAATAAAAAAATAAAAAATAGAAAAATAAAAGAAATAAAAGAAATAAAAATTTAAAAATAAAAATAGCGAAAAAAAAGAAATAAGGAAATAAAAAAATATGAAATATAAAAATATAATATAAAAAAGAATGAAAAAAGTAAAAAATAAAAAAATAAAAACAGAAAAAATAAAAATAAAATAAAATAAGTAGCTATATTAAGATAATTAAAGAAATGTAAAGGAGTTACGACAATTGTTCAACTATTAGAGGAGGAAAACACTATTTTTATAATTCATTATAAGGAAACATTCACTTCGTCAACCTAGGTTGGGCACCTCAATAATTTGTCCAATTATGTTATCAACATATGGCAAAAGTAAAATAGTTTAAGCAAAACAATCCATAAACAGTAGATACACTACATAAATCATATGTACCTCGGGAAGGTCTTTCCTGCACAGACATTCCTACACCTGTTGGTCAAGGTCATGCAGTGCTTGGCCTACATGCTCAAAACACCATGAAGAAATAACATAAATAAACATAATAACAATAACAATAACATAATAATTTGACAGATTAAAATGAATAATTATGAGTTGCTGCCTAATTGTGATCAATCAGAAGAGAAACCGATTAATTAGTAAAAGATTATTCCCTTGGAAAGTGAATAACAGAAATATATTTTCCGACAAAAATATCTACACCGAATTAATTCCAAATGAGCACAATTACCAATCACAGAGAAATTTGATGTTTTCCAGTAAATTACCACGATGAAACTGACGTAACTCGATCAACAAGACTATTGAAATCAAACAAATGGGAAGAACACATCAGGGAGAGAGAGAAAAAAAATATAATGGGATAAAGAAAAAAAAATGAGAAAATGGAAGAGCACATCAGGAAGGAAAGAAGAATAGAATGGGATAAAAAAAATAAGAATCGAAATTACCCGGATTCTCCGATGATGTCTTTAGATTTTGGAAGCCATATGAAGATCTGCCATTTATGTTAGGCGTTGTTGGATGGTGGTGTGTAATTTTGGGTGCGATTTGGTGGGCCCGGGAGGAGAATAAATAGTAAAGCCTGTGAGGGAAGGTAAACACTAAACCAGTAACAAAAACACACGTGGTATGGGATAATTTTTTTTCCTTGTCAATGTAGGGGTAGAATACAACGATTGACACCCTAAAAAAGAAAGAAAAAAAAGAAAGAAAGCCAAAAGTAGAACCGAATCGAGATATGACAAATTATCAGTAAACATGGAAGCTTTAAAACTGGTGTTTTTTCTCATGTCAAACACAACACGGAAAGAGCAAGAATACACATTAAACATACGAGATACAGTGCTCTATCGTGTCCCCATTTCCATGTCCATATCCTATCATGTTGATGAAAATATTAATGGGAACTATTACTTGTGTTTTAAATTTTTTATTTTTATTTTAACTTTAATTTCTTTTATTTTAATTTATTTATAATGTTATTTTTATTTTTATTTTTTATCTTTTATCTTTTAATTTTTATTTTTGTTTTTTTATGTTCTATTTTCTATTTTCTAGTTTCTATTTTCTGTTTTCTATTTTCTATTTTTTTATTTTCTATTATATTTTTATTTTTTATTTTTTTATTTTAATTTTAATTTTTTTATATATGTTAGTATTTTTAATTTTTAATTTTTAGTTTCTAATTTTAATTTTTTTTCTTTTTCATAGTTATTTATTCTTTATATGTTATTTTTTATTCTTTTTCTTTCGACTTTAACTTTTTAATTTAAATTTTTTAATTTCTATTTTTTTTACTTACTTACTATTTAGTATTGATTATTTACTATTCTTTATGTTTTTTTTTTTGTTCTTTATTATTTACTCTTTATTTTTGATCTTTTATTTTTATTTTTTGTTTTTTCGCTCTTTCTTCATTCTTGTGTCTTCCTTCTCCTATCTTCTATCTCTAAACCTTTATATTTTATATTTTATTACTTATTTCTTATTTATTTTTTTTTATATTTCTTAATTTTTATTGCTTATTTTTAATTTCATTTTCTAGTTCTTATTTCCTATTATTTATCTTTTAGATTATTTTTATTTTATTATTTATTTATTTTATTTTTTTTATTATTTATTATTTTTTTTTTTTTTATTTTTCATTTTTCTATTTTTCCCTTTTTATTTTTTATTTTATTTTATATTGTTTCCTTTTTTATTTTTATTTCTACTTTTTTTTTTTTTTGTATTTTGTATTTTTTTTGTATTTTTTTTCTTTTTTTTTTTTATTTTTTACTTTTGCATTCTTTTTTATATTATTATATTTTTATATTTCATATTTCTTTTTTATTTCCTTATTCTTTATTTTATCCCTATTTTTATTTTAAATTTTTATTTCTTTTGTTTTTCTATTTTTTCTATTTTTATTATTTATCTTTTTTTATACTTTTTATATTTTTTATATTTATACTTTTTTATTTTTCTAATTTTTTATGTTTTTATTTATTTATTTATTTATTTCCTTTAAATTTTTATATTTTTTATTCTTTTACATTTTTCTTTATTTTTATTTTTTAGTTTTTTGTTTTTGTTTTTTATTTTTATGTTTTTATTTTATTTTTTCTATTATTTTTCGGTAACTATTTCTAAAATTTAAAAGAAATTATTTTATTTTTTGTCCTTTTTTATTTTTATTTCATAATGTTTATTTTTAAGTTTTATTTTTAATTTTTGTAACTTTTTTATTATTTTATATTTTAGTTTTATGTTTTATTTTATTTTTCTATCTGTTATATTTATATATTATATATTATATTTTATCTTTTATTTTGTTTTATTTGTATTTTTTTTGTTTTTTTAGTTTATTTTTAGTTTTTAGTTTTTAAATTTTTAGTTTTAAATTTTTAATTTTTTATTTTTAATTTATTTTTTTTTTTTATTCGTTTTAATAATATTTTGTATTTTGTATTTTATATTTCTTATATTTTATTTCTTATTTTATTTTATATTTCTTGTTTTTTATTGCTTATTTTTTGTTTCTTATTTTTATTTCTTACTTTCTATTTTTGTATCTTTTATCTTTTATATTTACTTCTTATCTTCTTCTTTTTTCTTATTCATGTATCCATATTCGGTTATTTTGTGTTCTTTTCAACGCAAGTGGACTATGTCGTGTCCATGTATGTCTAACGTAGGGGTGTGCATATTTGAACCAAGCCGATCAAATCGAACTAAACCAAAATCGAATCGGTCGGTTTCTAACCGAACCGATGGTCCGGTCGGATTGGTTCGACTTGACCATTTAAAAAACTGACCGATTTGGTTCGGTTCACGGTTTGGTCATTCCAAAAATAGCTTAAACGAACCAAACTGAACCTAGTTAGAAACAACCTAAAGTTAGGTTTATATCCGGTCTAACCTATCCATCTCATTGTTTGTTTATTTTTCATATTCAATTCATAGATCTATTAGGGTTATAGTTTATTTTCGAGAATTATTTGGATTTGATGCAAGAATTTCATTATGCAAGTGATCTATTTAGAAGATTATTGTCCATTTTGGAATCTATACAAACATCTTCCAAACAAAAGATGGTTAGAATTTATTTTTGTGTGAATTTACTTTGTGAAACACTTTTATAAACTTGAAATTTTTTGTCTGATAAAAATCGATCAGCCGAACCGATCCAAACCGAACCAAGTCGGTCGGTTTCAAAACCGAACCGACCAATTGGTTGGTTTGGTTCGGCTGTGATTATTTTCAAACCGATTAACTTCAGTTCGACTTCGGTTGTGGCCAAATAGGTCGACCACCGATCGATTAACACCCCTAGTCTAACGTAGAGAAAACACAAACGTTGGAGTGTCCGTACTTCATAACATGCAACATAGATTGTGGAAGTACTTTTTATGATACTTGGTAACCTGATAAGTCATGAGATAAAAACCAAGACTCCTGTGTACGTCAACATTTTATGCATATAAATACACCAAATTTGACGACCTGAAAAACCAAGAAAGTCATTAACTAATAATTTACTATAGTTTAGCTATTCAATGTATTATGAGAAGATGATAGCATATAGTAACGGCCTAATCCACAAGGCTAATGTGTCGAGAGAGAGAGAATGCATACAACATTTTAACGAGAGGCTATATCCAAGATTCAAACTAGCATACTCCACGATGCTTAATTCCTATGACTCTGTGATGACAACGACTCCCACCAGCACATTTGACAAACACCTTAGTTTAACTAGAAGAACCAATCCAAGTTATCCACAATGTAGAAGAAATAATATACGTCAAAATAAATTATGTGAGATAAGTTATGGGACCAAAACAATTAAAGTCAAAAGAATTCGTAAAACAGAAACACTTTGTGTACATACAATTGTGTGTGTACATACAACTATACAAACATACATGTATGTATGAGTGTATGTACGTACATAACATCATTTCATAACATCATTTCCAGGGAGAACTAATAATTGTACGTGTTAATTATTTTCATATGACACTGCTTCACTCCCAAAATGAAACCAAATATCTATCACTGGTTGTAAAAGCCTTCTCCCGTTCCCCTCCTCCACTTTAAGTGCCCGTGTCCCCACATGGGGGACATTATTGTAGATAAATCTACACAATCAACTGGTATATAGTATGCACACATGCAAATAAGTAATCTCTGAAGCTAACTTACGCATTTAGGATCGGGAGCACAACATTTGCACACATTCGGTTCACTTTATGCAATAACTCTTTCAGTTTCCTTGTACTAGCGTTGGAAGAAAGTAAAAATTAGTGTACAAGTTACAAACAAGGAAACATTACATAATTGCATTGCTATTGAGTAACATTACTAAGATTTTTTCCTAGTGTTAAGGTAGGAAAAGAAAAATATAATATAAGGGAAAGTATTAAAAAAAGAGATAAACTTGATTTAACATTTCCATTGGCAAAATAAGGGTCAAGTCAATATATTCATCTCAAAGACTACATCCCTCAATGGTTGTTAACATGAAAACCATATGTTGTCTAGATTTTCACTAGCTTCTGAAAGCCATTTGTTTTACTCTCTCAAATGACAGAACTGCAAAAGTTATAGGCACATGAACTATAAGCACATTCCCATGTATATGACAACAAATATACAAAAAAGTATCAAACAGCCAACATGCATAATTTTTTCTGACATTAAAGAGACAACTCCTCCAGTGTACAACATTGTCTAATCCCTATGAAGTGAATCCTTAAAGAAAACATGTTGAGACATCCCCAGTAGTGACGGATTTCACCATTCACCCTATGATAAGAAAAGAATAAGGGATTGCTTGTTGGTCATTACTCGTAAGTGACTGGTTGAATTTATACCACCCAATGCAATGTCAATCGAGCAAATATATAACTAGAAGTGCTATATCAGAGTGTCCAAATTTTATGTCTGTATCGATGTAAGGATACCACTGATTGGAACCGTATGGATGGATCTATCAGGCCGTATTGAGTTTCCAAGTAAGCAGATTATGGCCAAGGGATGGAATGGGCCTACTCGAGAATAATTAGGGACTTATGTGAGTCGGATCGCATTTTGCAACTAGATGCACCCTAAGTCCACTCAAAACTCTTACCTAAACCCTAACTCAATCCATGATTCGAGCCAAACTAAAACCCATACTTCAAACCTAAGCAAATAGGCTATAAATCAAATTAGGAACTTTCTAAAATTGGACAAACCAAACTCGAACCGAGTTCTGCCCAAACTCGGTTAACCCTTGTCAGCCTATTCTTCTTGATGACTCGGCTCAGAATGTTCAAAATTTTGAGCGTTCGAGGACTGAATCCTGCTTGAACTCAGTCTCAAGAAATCCTATAAATATAGATGTTTTTTTCACCATTTCAACACACCAATTCACTTTCACATATCTTCTCTCTCTTGAGTTATTCATCTTTCCATCTCAAAGAAAAAACTTCATATGCTTATGTGTAGAAGTGTGAGTCGATTAGAAGTTGTTCAAGTTATACTAACTTGGAAAAGTCCAAGTCTGTTTTTCATTTCAAAAATGTGAAGTCGTCGTGTCCTTCGGATCAAAGCATGTGTCTTTACGAAGTTGTAAGCCTTCGAATCAAAGCTTATGTTTTTATTGATAGTGGATTTAACATCGAGTAAGGGTTCTCAAAAGTGGACCAGTCCTCTATGGGAGATACCAATATACATTGCGGTGTTTGTGTTTGATCTTCTACTCTATTTACTTTCCATATACATATGTTTTATTGCTTGATAACTTATAGTTGATAAATTATCTTACTTTTATTGGGGTATTATAGACACACACTCTATTCACCCCCTAGAGTTGCCTAATTGTCTTCATAGGTAACGACTAAGCTTGAATCTCAAAAACTAGTCCCCAACAATCCCATAAAAATAGCTCAACAAATAACCTAGAAGAAAACCAGGCCCTCAGAGAGACGTAGCAAGATACAAATATATTTAGAAATGATAAATAGTAATTACCAAACAAAGGAACTACCAAGTAACTCATGAACTACAACTACTAACCAGTCCGTGTAAAATATGCACTTGAGGATAACGTTCCACACAGGGGCTCTCCAAACAAATAATAATGCACGTATCACTAGTGCTCATCTGATCACTAATGGCTAACTTGAGAAAAGTAAATAGTAGCCCTATGCCTAGTAGCTATCCCCTCTGAACAAATAGAAGTTTGAATGTGTAATTGTATTTTTCCATGGAGTATCTGTTGGTTTATATATACACCCAACGTGTAAACAAAAATAACAAACAATATACAAGAGTTATCAACAAAGATAACAAACAAATATATAAGAGTTATCAACAAAGATAACAAAGGTGGTTATTTGACAAAGATAAGATATGATCAAATAAAGATATCTGTAATCTCTACACTCTCCCTCAAGTTGAACAATGAATGTTTAACATGTTCAACTTGGAAACTAAATTGATAAACTGGGCCTTCCCTAAAGGCTTTGTGAAGATGTCCGCCAAGTGTAAAGAAGATGAAACTTTAGCTACTTATATCACATTGAACTAAATTTTCTCTCTTATGAAATGATAGTCGATCTCCATATGCTTCGTCCTTTCATGAAAAAAGGATTAGAAGCTATATATAAAGCTGCCTGGTTATCACAAAACAAGACAGTTGGTTTGACATAAGGAACACAAAGAGTCTTCAAGAGAGATCTCAACCAAACAATCTCAGAGCAAGCAGAAGCCATAGACCTGTACTCAGCCTCTCCAGAAGAACGAGAAACAGTAGTTTGTTTCTTGGTGCACCAAGAGACAGGAGAAGAACCAAGGAAAGCAATATAACCTGATGTAGAACACCTGATATCTTTGCAGCCTGCCCAATCCGAGTCACAATAAACTCGAAGATCCAAAGAATATTTTGAGGAGAGAAGAATACCTTGCCCAGGTGTCTGTTTCAAATATCTAAGAATTCGAACAGCTGCATCAAAATAAGGGTGGCGAGGTTTGCTTACAAACTGACTCAATAGATTAACAGAGTATGTAATATCTGGCCGAGTAAATTGTAAATAAAGTAGCCTTCCAATGAGTCTTCTATAGACAGTAGGGTCCTCTAACACCTTACCTTCATATCTAGAAAGGGAGATGTTGGAATCCATGGGAAACTCGCAAGGCTTTGAGTTAAGGGGTCCTATATCTTCTAATATCTCCAGAGTGTACTTTCGTTGAGATAACACAATTCTCTTTGAAGATCAAGCCACGTCGATCCCCAAGAAGAATTTTAAGGGACCAAGGTCTTTAATATGAAACTTCATATGGAGGATGCCTTTAAGAGATGAAATACCATTTGAGTCATTTCCAGTTATAACAATATCATCTACATAGACCAAAACTGCTATAAAACTGGATGATTTCCCTTTTGTAAATAAAGAATAATCGGATTTAGATTGAATATAGCCTGCAGAGATAAGAACAGTAGAAAATTTTTGAAACCACATCCGAGAAGCTTGTTTCAGGCCATACAAAGAACGATGAAGTTTGCAGACCAAATTCTCCCCATTTCGATCAAATCCGGATGGAAGAGACATATAAACCTCCTCGTCTAAGTCCCCATGTAAGCAGGCATTGTGGACATCCATCTGATGAAGAGGCCAATCATGAACAGAGAGTAGACAACGAACAGTAACAAGCTTAGCCACTAGTGCAAAAGTATCATGATAATCAAGACCCTCCATTTGTGTAAAACCTTTAGCAACCAAGCGTGCCTTATATCTCTCTATAGAACCATCAGAGTTATGTTTTATCCTATAAACCCAACGACAACCAAACGCCTTCTTACCTGCCGGCAACGAAACAAGAGACCAAGTCTTATTTTGTTCCAATGCTTTGAATTCAACAGACATGGCATCTCGCCAGAAGGGATCCTGCACAGCCTGAGAGAACGAAACAGGTTCTGAAATAGAGAAAATGGATACGACAAACGAGCGATGAGCAGAAGATAGACGAGAATATAAAATTGAATTTTCTAAGGGAAATAGAATACCTTGACGAGCAGAAGCACTGGAGAAGGAAGACATGGTTGTTGTATTACAATGGAAGTCCTTTAGATAAGATGGTGGCATGCGAACACGTTTTTCGGGTAATGCGGGAAGAATAGACGCCGGAGATGGAGAAGAAGAATGTGGAGATGAAACATCGCTTATAAGCGACTGAGAATCCCGTAAAGGGGACTCATTAGCGTTGATAAGCAGGGGCGGACCTACTGCAGTACACTCGTCCTGGGAACAGGGTATGACGGCAGGCGCTGGATCCAAGCTTGAAGCTGCGAGATCCAAGCGGTGCTCTTGAGCAGAACTCTCAAGGGAGTAATCTGGCCCAGATGCTGGAGTCGACAAATGGTGGGGATATGGTGGATTTAGCAACTGGTCGGCTGAAAGTGGGTCGGAGACTGGACCTGAAAGAGGAGTAGGTGAAAGATATGGATCGTCTGGGATAAATGGTTTAGCCAAGAGGGAAGTGTTGGCTGGGGAAAATGGAAAAATGGATTCTTGGAAGACAATATCTCTACTTGTAAAAACTGTTTTAGCGGTTAAGTCATACAATTTGTAACCTTTTTGAGAAAACAGATAACCAATAAAAATGCATTTGCGAGCTCTAGGGGAAAATTTACAACGCGATGATGATGGTAATATAGTAGCAAAAGCAAGGCATCCAAACACGCGAAGATGTTGATAGGTTGGAGGATGACCAAACAACCGCTCATAAGGAGTGGCGTTGGAAAGCACGGAAGAGGACAATCTATTAATGGGATAGGCTGCAGTTAAAATGCATTCACCCCAAAACTCTATGGGAAGACGAGACTAAAAACGTAGAGCACGAGCAATATTGAGGAGATCTCTGTGCTTTCATTCAACAATACCGTTTTGTTGAGGGGTACCAACACAAGAGTTTTGGTGAAGAACTCCATTATTAGAAAAATATGGTCTTAGGTTAATAAATTCAGAACCATTGTCAGACCTAACTTGTTTAATGGACGTGTTAAATTGAGTTGAAATCATTTTGAAAAAAGATGGTAAAATGGTTTTGACAACAGATTTGTGAGATCATCAAATATATCCAAGTACATCTCGTAAAATAATCTACAATTGTCAAAAAAATATCGAGATCCACATAGAGATGGAGTACTGTGATAAGGTCCCCAAATATCAACATGGATTAAATCAAAAGCTTTTGAAGAAACTGAAATACTTTTATTAAAAGATAAGCATGTTTGTTTGGCCAAAGGACAAACATTACATAAATGATTAATAGAATTCAAGTTTAAAAATGATAAGCATTTAGATGAGGTATGGCCAAAATGCTGATGTTGTAAAAGAAAATTATTAGGAAATCCAGAAACAATATTAGCAGTAGGCAACTTATTGAAGAGACTTGCAAAGTAATACAAGCCAGCACGTTGTACACCCGCTCCAATCCTCATGTTCGTCTTCAGGTCCTGAAAAAACACGAACCAAAAAAAAATGAGCAAAACATTGGAAAGAAGTGACAAGTTTGCTAATAGAAATAAGATCGAATCCAAAAGAAGGAACACAAAAAATGTTAGAAAGAGTAATAGAATTATTTAATCACATAGTGCCAACGTGAGAAACCGAAGCGCGAGAACCATTAGGCAAATTGACATAAAATGGAACAGTAAGTTTGATGGAAGAAGGAAATAAAGAGGGATCAGAAATCATGTGATGGGTAGCCCCAGAGTCAATGATCCATTGAAAAGATGGAAAAGAAATATTAGGTTGAGTACCTGTCATGTTCACAGAAGGCTTTGCATTACCAGACTGAAAACGTGCCATCATCTGTTGAAACAATTCTGGAGTAACTAAGAGGCATGGTAGTCGAAGTTGAGGGCAAAGTAGTTAGCGGCGGTAGCAATGGGCGGTTCGTGACGGACGATGAAGCCGATGACCTGGAGGTGCAAGTTCGAGATATAGACGATAGCATGGATTTATGACGTGCCCCTTCCCATTGCAATGTAAACAAGTGCTACGAACATTTTTACCAGATGTACTGTTGCGTGAAGAAGGTGTGCCGATCCCGGGCTGCTTCTTACCGAAAATGGCTATAGCCATTAAATCCGGCGATGAAGGGGACGCTGTCTCCATAATGATCCGTTGTTGCTCCTCTTGGATCAATAAATAATAGGCTCGATTGAGAGTGGGCAGCGGATCCATTAGCAAAGTATTGCTACGAGTATTAGAGTGAGCATCATCGAGACCTGTGAGGAATTGAGTAAGTTGTTAAAGAAACAAGTATTAAAAAGAGAGCAAAAATAGAGCACACAGAACTTACGTGGTTCGGCAATGCCTACATCCACGGGAGAAGAGGAAAGCTTTTCATTAGTTTTGTCACTTTTGCAATACAATGAGAGAAAGCCTATTTTTATAGGCAAGTTTGGCTCCTAAACTATTGGTTAGTTGTAACCAAGTAGGTAACAACAAGATATAGGTTACAACAAATTAGTTGTAACAAGGTGGAGGTTGTAACAAAGTACTAGCAACAAGATATACTATATCCTCTTCTCCAACACTCCCCCTCAAGTTGGTGCAAAAATGTCAATTGATCCCAACTTGGTCAAAATATCTTGAAGCCGATCTGTTGTCAAACCCTTGGTAAAGATGTCGGCTAACTGGTCTTTGCTTCTTGTGTAGGGTGTGCATATAGTATTCTCTTCCACCTTCTCACGAACAAAGTGACAATCAACCTCTATATGTTTGGTCCTCTCATGGAACACAGGATTAGATGCAATGTGAATGGCCGATTGGTTATCACAATACATCTTCATGGGTAAAGAGGGTTTAAATCCCAAATCACATAATAGTGCATGAAGCCAAATCAATTCACTTGATGTGGAGGCCATCGATCGATACTCAGCTTCTGTACTGGAGCGTGCAACTACCGATTGTTTTTTACTTTTCCACGTTACAAGATTTCCACCAACGAAGGTACAAAATCCGGTGGTAGAGCGTCTATCCGTCTGACTACCAGCCCAGTCTGCATCTGTGTATCCTTCAACATCGATATGTCCATTTTTTCTCATCCAAATGCCACGACCTGGAGACCCTTTTAAGTACTGGAGAACTCTATTTGCTGCCTGCAGATGTTTGTCACATGGTTTATGCATAAAACGACTAATCAAACTTACAGCATAAGAGATATCAGGTCTAGTAATAGTAAGATAGATTAGTCTTCCTAGTAGACGTTGGAACTGCTCAATATCCTGTAAAGGTGTACCTTCAGAACTAAGTTTAATAGAGGTATCTACAGGAGTTGGAACTGCTTTAGCCCTAAGTTTTCCAGTTTCCTTTAGCAAATCCAAGCAGTATTTACGTTGGTTAAGAAATAAACCTTTACGTGAGTAGGTAATCTCCATACCTAGAAAATATTTTAGACTTCCCAAGTCCTTTACAGCAAATCGTTGCTCCAAATTAGATTTGAGTTCCTTGATCGCTTCCTCATTGTTCCCTGTTATGATAAGTTCATCAACATATACAAGTACAACTGTTACTCGAATCTCATTCTTTTTAACAAATAATGATGAATCATTGACACTTCTTTTGAAACCATTTATTACAAGAGCTGAACTGAGCTTGGCATACCATGCCCTTGGTGATTGTTTTAGGCCATACAAGGCCTTTTGTAGTTTACATGTCATCCCTGGTTGGGCTTCACATGGGTGTCCTGGAGGCAACTTCATGTAAACTTCTTCTACTAAATCGCCATGTAAGAATGCATTTTTAACATCCATTTGATATAAATTCCATTCACAATTTACAGCAACTGATAATAAAACTCGAATAGTGCTCATTTTTGCAACAGGTGCAAAGGTCTCCTTATAGTCTATTCCATAAGTTTGTGTAAATCCCTTAGCCACCAACCTAGCTTTATGCCTTTCTACTGATCCATCACTGTTGTATTTAATTTTATATACCCATTTGCAACCAACAGGTTTTTTTCATAAGGCAATTTTACTATTTCCCATGTTTTGTTATCGGCAAGAGCTTGAAGTTCTTCTTCCATTGCTTTCCGCCACACTTCATGAGCATTGGCTTCATAAAAATTGGTTGGTTCAGTAACAATTTTGCTAAGAAAGGTACGATGAGAAGGAGAAATGGAGTCATAAGATAAATAATCTTGTATAAATTAGAGGAAGTATGATAGGAGTAAAAGTCTCGTAGTCTTGTTGAAGTTTGTCTCTCTCTAGTAGATTTGCGAAGAGGAAGAGTAGGCTCGATATCGGAAGGTGGTGAAGTATCAGAGGTATCAACAGACACCTCATCAACAATCGGTAACGGTGTGAATGTGTTCCCCCCCTGCGGTGCAACACTACTTGCGAAATCGTCAATAACCGGTAACGGTATGTGTGTGTTCTCCCCCTACGGCGCATCATTACTTGAGAAAAAAGGTATGTTCTCAGAAAAATTCACATCACGTGAGATAAAAAGTTTTCCTGATGTTGGATCGAGGCATTTATAACCTTTTTTGTAGAGGAGTATCCCAAAAAGATGCATTTTATTGATCGAGAGTCAAGTTTATCTCTTTGGACAGGTAAAACATGCACAAAACAAAGACACCCAAAAGCTCTCAGATGAGAAATATTTACTTTATGCCTTTTTAGAACTTCGATTGGTGATCTAAAATCAAGGATTCGACTCGGAAGTCGATTTATTAAGTATGCAGCTGTAAGAACACCATGTGACCAGTATCGTTTAGGAATATTCATTTGATGCATCAGTGCTCGTGTGACTTCTAAAATATGCCGGTTTTTTTCGTTCTGCAACTCCATTTTGTTGTGGAGTGCCAACGCAACTTGTTTCATGAATGATGCCCTCCTTCTGAAGATGGTTACCAAGAAGAGTCATAGTGTACTCGGTACCATTATCAGAGCGGAGGATTTTAATGCGAGCCAAAAATTGAGTGAGAATCATGGATTGAAAATTTTGAAAAACTGAGACAACTTCATTTTTATGTTTGAGTAAATAAATCCAAGTGGCTCTTGAAAAATCATCAATAAATGTTACATAGTATTTAAAACCGTCATAAGATTCGGTTGGGGCAGGTCCCCAAACGTCAGAATGAATTAATTCAAATGGTGCAGCAGTAACATTGGTTGAGGTGCCAAAAGGTAATCGAGTCTGCTTCAAAAATTGGCATACCTCACAAAGATTATTTTGAGCAACAAGATCAGGAAAAATACGGGATAACGAGCGAGCAGACGGATGTCCTAAACGCATATGCTAGAGGGTCATTGTTTGGGAAACAAAAGCTTCAGATGCGCTTTTCAAAACATAAAGACCATGAGATAATACTCCTTTACCAAACGTCCTCCCCGTGACTCGATCCTGAAAAACAACATCAGAAGGGGAAAAAATGACATTGCAATTCAGATCGTTAGTAACTTTAGCAACCGAAAGTAACTTTGAAGGAAATGACGGTATATATAGAGCATCAGTCATAGGGTGGTGATGAAAAAAAGATAGTTTTCCTGATCCAAGAATAGGAACAGTAGTGCCATTAGCTATTGACACCGTTTCTTTGTCCCGGGAAATAAAACGTAAAAGGGAACTCATATCATTTGTCATATTATCTGTAGCACCAGAATCAATAATCCAATTTGATGACTGAAACAATGAGGAAGTGAGAGCATATAGATTACCTGTCAGATGGGTAGATGGCTCGGAGCACAATTCAATATTACTAAATTTTTGAAGCAGTCTGGTCAGTTCTCCAACCAAACTTTTTTCTTCAGAACCAAGTGTAGTGCTATTAGCCACATATGTAGTGGCATTGTTAGCCATTCGTCGTTTTGGATCTTTTGTGGGTCTAAGATGGGGATGCAAATCCCAACATCGATCCTTTGTATGATAGGGTTTATGGCAATGTTCACATAGTCGTCGTGAGGAGCCAACCACTTCATTATTTGAGCATTTTTCAACTTTACGATTGCCTATCACTAATCCACTTGATTCTGATTTGAGACTTTTAGTCTCACCACCCATTACCAACCGACGAGTTTCTTCCTTCTGAATGATAAAGCAAACTGCGCTGAGAGATGGAACTTCAGCACCGAGAAGTATTTGTCCACGTAGGGCCTCATATTCTGGTTTAAGACTTGCAAGAACCTGAAAAACTTTGTCTTGCTCTGCACGTTGCTGAAGAACTTTGAAATCAGTAGTAGGAGGACGATAAATATTAAGTTCATCCCACATACCTTTCAATTTTTCGAGATGCTCGGTAAACGAGGTCTCCTCTTGCTTACATCCAGCAACTTGTTGTTGAAGTTGAAAGATCTGCGCACCATTCTCTTGGTGGCCATAGAGATCTTTGACAGAATCCCAAAGATCTTTAGCTGTTTCTGAAAAGGAGAAAATTTCAAAAATTTTACCTTCCATTGAATTAAGGAGCCATGACATGACTTGATGATCATGAGTTTGCCATTCTTCGAACTTAGGATCATCCTTTTTTTTGGAGCCTTCGTCGTTCCAATGATGTGCCCCAATCTCAATCTTCCACTTAGGGCGAGATATGCTGCACGAGACCATGGAACGTAGTTGAGGCCATTCAAGAGGACGGAGGTAAGCTTGATGTTGGACCCTCCATGCACATCCGATTCGGCCATCCGTATTCTACGAAGTGAGAAGAGACAGGAGGAACAGGATCCCAATTATGTATATGTAACACAGATCTCCAGCCTGACCATCGACCTTGTTCATATACAAGAAATTGAGAAAACCTGCTCTGATACCATAAAGAAACAAGTATTAAAAAGAGAGCAAAAATAGAACACACAGAACTTACGTGGTTCGGCAATGCCTACATCCACGGGAGAAGAGGAAAGCTTTTCATTAGTTTTGTCACTCTTGCAATACAATGAGAGAAAGCCTATTTTTATAGGCAAGTTTGGCTCCTAAACTATTGGTTAGTTGTAACCAAGTAGGTAACAACAAGATGTAGGTTACAACAAATTAGTTGTAACAAGGTGGAGGTTGTAACAAAGTACTAGCAACAAGATACACTATATCCTCTTCTCCAACAGTTGTTCATGCTGAAAATATTTTTGAAAAGCCGTGAACGAGCCACATGAACATGAGGGAAACTCAATAATATGAGTTTATTCATCCCATAAAGCCTTGAGACGTCTATAATAAATAGAAATAGGAGCCAAATCTTGCCGACAAAGAGCAATATCCTACCGAAGTTGATAGATGCGAGGAGAATTACTTTAAGAAAAACGATCAAGAAGGTCCTTCCAAATAGCGCGACTTGTAGGAACATAAACGATGCTATTTGCGATCTCCGGAGAAAGGGCGTTGATGAGCCAGGACTTCACCATGGCATCACAACGAGTCCATGAAGCAAAAGAAGCATCCGTTGAAGCAGGCTGGGGGAGAGATCCATCAACGAACCCGAGTTTGTTTTGTGCGGACAACGTCATTTGGATGGAACGGCTTCATATGGGATAATTTATGGAGGTGAGAACATGGGTTAAAAGCACTGTGCCAGGAGTAGCAGAGTGATGTAGATGGAGGGGATCATTGGATAAAGGGTTGAAGGAAGAAGAGGCATTGGAAGACGCATTGGAAGAAGAAGAAGCTATGGAAAAAGCTTGTTGCTCTGATACCATGAACAAATAGAAATTTGAATGTGTAATTGTATTTTTCCATGGAGTACCCGTTGGTTTATATATACATCCAACGTTTAAAACAAAAATAACAAACAAATATACACGAGTTATCAACAAAGATAACAAACAAATATACAAGAGTTATCAACAAAGATAACATGTGGTTATTTGACAAAGATAAGATATGATCAAATAAAGATATCTATAATCTCTACATCCCACCCCATGATATTGTCTTCCAGTTAGTATTTAATAAGTAAAGGGTCCAATTAGTCATATATGTAATATCAGGTCGAGTCACCTAGCATGCAATGCAACAAACAATCCGTGTATCTCGACTAACATGTGTCAATAGGAATAATCATGTATCATGTCATGGAATCAACAATAACAAGATAATAAGAACATAATAAAAGACATATATAAACATGGAAATGTTGAGTATCAAATAAGTAGTGTATATTTGCCTAGTGTGCCTCCAAGCATGCTGTGCGATATCAAATTCTAGTCGAACTGTCCTTAAACCAATGATCTATGGTCACCATGAATGTATATCAATCACAAATCACAAATAACCATATATTACACATAAAATACAAATAATAATACTAATTCCAACAACTCCTTAATTGAAAAAGTTGGATGGGCCAAAGTCTCTTGTTACTTATGTCACATAAACTGTTTATTTGTCATATCATCTAGAATTTAAGTCAACCTAGTCCCTATAATTTATGTTTAATTATTTGTATTATGATTTTCAAGTTATATTATATATATCAACTTTGTATCTCGTAATTCGTGCACCAAAGTCTATGACACACAAATCAAGACAAGATGGTCAACCGTGAGGTTAAATATCTTAGTTTGATAATCTGTATGCTCACTTTATCAATTTCAGCGATATGAGATAACTAGAATCAACAGATCTGAATTTTGTTGCACGAATTTTGAAACACGAACATGATACAAACTAATTACAAAAATGAAGGTAGGGTGGTTTGATAGATCAAATGATAATATTTTGCTACAACCTTGGGTCAAAATTCGCTACGGTTGCAATGGAATCGACAGATCGAAAATTCAACTATTGGATCTTCCAGATAGTTCAAATCTTTAATTCTGGACAACATATAATGACAGATGTCTCGCGTATTGCATTGTCATAATCTGGTATATTAAAGCTAAGACAAAAAGGAAGGTCAACCTAAAAAGGGATAGAGAATCGGAGGTCATGGGACGAAGATAAGGCTCTTGGAAGTTGATCGAACAACTGGACACAACCAAGACACGTCATGCTAACACGAGCCAATGTGACCCACCAAACGACGTTGTGATCGCACCAAACTAGTCATGGTTGATGAGGAACGCACTACGAATACAACAAAGAAGTAAAATCTAGAAAATAACGACAAGATTTTGTCTGGCGAACCTCCAAAATTTTATCCACCAAAAGCTCTTCGGAGCTTGGAAATCTTGGACACAAATGCCAATTCCTTGGTGTCAGGGTGACTTGGGGAGAGGAAAATAACTTTAGATGGAAGAGGAGGGAGTGGGGATCAGTTTGGTGGTAGTTTCGTTCAGGGGCGGCCTGGAGGTGGGGCAGACAAGGCTTGGGCCCAGGGCCCCAGGGTCCATGGGGCCCCAATTTTTTTAAAATTTTAAATTATTTTTAACTATGATTTTTCTACTAAGGCCCAAGGGACCTGCAACCTTCACCCCATTGCCTAGCCTAAGCATCCAAAGTTAAAAGAAGAAAAAAAAACAAATAGGACAGATAACATAAAACTGAAAAAGGTAGGAATTGGAAACGTCCGCAGCTGCGAATCTCTTTACTCGAAATCGTATCTCTGAGAAAGGAAAAATGTCACGATCAACATTAAATGGCTAACAATGATGAGCAAATATGCACATGCCAGGGTATGCAAGAATATACAGTTGAAGAATAGTCGATCAAAATTGGAAGAAAGAATGTAAGTGCTCTATCGACATATATTGTTGTTGGTGCTCTTGCTCCTTGACATGAAGAGAGCTTGCTCTCAACATGCTTTATAAAGTTTAGTCCCACATTGGAAAAGCACCATGAGTTATCTCAACATATATATGAGTATGTGTTGTTGGGATATGCACATGGGGTGGTGACCCTAAGACGCGCTCTGACCTCAGCACATAATTCTGGGCATTTCATAAAACACATCGTTTCGGGTCAATTTATGAGGTGTTTTGGGATATGCAATGGTTCCCTCCTTAGGGTCATAAAACACCCGTTTACCAAAATACCCCCACTACATGGGATATGCACATGGGGTGGTGACCCTAAGGAGGGAAGCAATTCAATTTTTTTTTATCAATACTATTCTTTGTTCTTTTTTCAAAACGATGCTAATTCTATTTTTCCCTTTTCTATTTTTATTCTTTATGCTAACTCTTTTTTCAAAACGATGCTAACTCTTATTCTTAACTCTTATTAAAAATAGTTCGATTTTTGGTTTTGAGAAATACGATTTACGGTTATTTCGATTTTCATATATTCGGTTCGTTTTGAACCGAACCGAACCGAACCGTTGCTCATCCCAAATTCTAATTGGATAAAATCTATCTAGATAGAGAGGGGTATACTTTGTATATTTTGTGAATATTTTAAATCTGTCTCTTATGTCATATTCTTTCATGTCGAGATTGCCTTTTATTTTTCTACTTTTCTATTTTTAATTTTTATTTTTAATTTTTATTTTTAATTTTTAATTTTTAATGGTTGGATTAGTTTTTGGGGAGACAAAAATGGACTCTTCATCTACATTATTTTAACTTTTAGGGGATTTTTTTCCTGAAAATTGCTGAGAAACCCAATTTTAAGGTTTTTATGAAAAATCCACCCGCAGGATGGGTTTTATGAAATGCCCAGAATTATATATTTCCACGTTAAATATTCCAAGATTCCCTTTAGATGCTCTGTATTTACAAAATTAATATCATAACTACCCCTCCGCACAAACTCAGATTTGGATTGCGATTCTTGTCGTCTTCTTCTTCTTCACGAGAGATCTGAATTCCATTGCTCTCATCTTCAGCAGAGATTGCAAAGATCGTTCGTAGTTCACCATACTTTTTTTTTCAGTCGAACTCCGATCATCGCTCTTCTTCTTCTTCTTCTTCTTCTTCTTCTTCTTTTCCGACAATTAGGTCAATTATGGAGAGAAGATCTTCTTCTTCTTTTCCATAAGAGTTAGCATCGTTTTGAAAAAAGAACGAAAACTCTTGAATCTTTATCCATGTCAAATTTTTTTCCACAAAACAAAAAAAATAAAAAAAATTAGGTTTCTGTCAACTGTTCTCCGTCGTTATAACACGAAGAATAGTCATTCTCCTATATTTTAACAAGGAGAATGTCATTCTCCGTGTAGATTAACACGGAGAATGGCATTCTCCGTGGAGTAACACGGAGAATGGCATTCTTCTGTGTTTTAACATTTGAATGACCATTCTCTGTGTCATTTAGCACGGAGAATGGCCATTCTCCGTGTAATTTAGCACGGAGAATGCCATTCTCCGTACTAAATTACACAGAGAATGGTCATTCTCCTACGTTTTAACACTGAAAATGGTCATTCTCCGTGTTATTTAACACGGAGAATGACCATTCTCCTGCGTTTTAACACTAGAATGACCATTCTCCGTGCTAATTATACGGAGAATGGTCATTCTCCATGTAAATTAAGACGGAGAATGGTCATTCTCCGTGTAATTTAGCACGAAGAATGGCCATTCTCCGTGTAAATTAAGACGGAGAATGTCATTCTCCGTGTTACTAACACGGAGAATGGCCACCCTCATGCAAAATTAACATTCTTTGTGTTCTAACACGGAGAATGGCCATTCTTCTGCATTTTATGGTCAGTTGAAACTTTGGAGGGCCATAACTTTTGTCTGGGGGTCGAAACGAGGTCTGGTTTGTCGCAAAATGAGCGTATCTTCGAAGAGCCTGAGATAAACTATTTTATTGTTTGTCGGTTTTTCAAAACTTTAGAATCGCAAAAAAATGATGTTTGGACATCCATTTTAGCGCTTTTGCCGTTTGTCTCGGTCTTTCCGAAATTTTTCGACGAATTTTTGAAGATTTTTGAGGAAAAAACCTAGATTCGAAAGTGAGCAGCGTATGGAAGAAGATGAAGTATCGAAACGTTTTTTTTTTTAAGAATAGTTTCGTGGGTGTTTTAAATAAATTAGAAGGACCCCCAGCAGGTAGAACCCATATGTAAGGAGTGCGGAGAGGTTAAGAAGGTTATAAACTTTTGGTAGTAAACTTAGCATTATTGTAAGCATAAAGGGTTGACCATGATCTGATTATGAAACCGAACCAACCCTAGATTTTTCCTATATGGCTGCATTTCACGTGAAAGGAGGATCAAGCAAATATACTTAATAACAAGACGAATTAGTAACCCATTTCACATTCATAAAGCAGGTCGACTTCTCTAAATATAAGTTATATAAAAAGGTCAAGAAAAACTAGAAAGTAGAAAGAAAAAAAACAAAAAAACAAAAAAGAGCGCCATGGATTGAAATAGGATGTGCAGCAGCAGAACACACAGAAGGACCCCCAGCAGAATTTGCAACCAACAGGAAATGGGAGTCTCACGATCGTATCAGCAGCAGCCTCTTTATAGGCAAATTGTCAAATGTAAAGGCATCAAGTAGAGCGCAAGGAGAATCAACTCCCAGCAATTTTACTTGGATAGTCAATAATTAAAAGAAAAATCACAGGACGCCAAATATAAGTCCCCTCAATTCCCTGATCTAGGTATACAATAGAGCACAACTAACAATGTCACATAAAACCACAAGTGCAAATGGATTGCCCAAGGGGTGTGTCTACCAACAGACATAATAACTGCAAATCACACAATAATATAGGTAAACAAGAATCTTCAGGAGGTAGAAGCAGCTTTGCTTATGCAAAAAAAAAAAAAAAAACACACTTCAAAACAAGGATCGTCAAGTTGTTTTAGTTTTTTTTGCACTCTTATTTTTCTGCTGTGAACCTCTGACAAGCACAGGTGTCTCACTATCGATCGATCATCTGTAGAAAGAACAAACATGAATCCTAGAGCAGCAATAATCCATCATTTCCAGAATTTCAAATGAGAAATACCAGATATTATTTAGCCTACTTGGAAACAGGATAAGAATAGAAGTGAAATATAACATAAATTGCTGAATGTAAATGACAGGAGAAAAAATATTTGCATGTGTACTATTGATTTATTTGAAGCAAGAGGTTGATGCGGGGCCATTCTTGGGTCCGAACTCAACTCGCACTCGAGTTGAGCCAGTTGGCTTTCAATCTTAGTTTATTTCATTATTTGGACAGGGACGAATAAAAGATGGAGATGTGATCTTTATATTTCATGTTAGATCAGAATATTTTAAGATTTGTTTCCTAGGGGCTAGGCCTGTTTGCTTTCTGAAATATATACTAATTCTATTATGCAATCTTAGGGCCTATTTGGTAAACCGTAAGTGTAGGAAAAGTTGGATTTGGATTTTGAAGGATACAAAAAGTGTATGGAAAGTGTAGGAAAAGTTGGGAGTAGTAGGAGACAAATGTGTTTGGTTGGGTTTGGATTTGGATTTGAATTTAGATTTTCGATGATGTAATTATTTATAAATGTAATTATTTTTTAATTAATCTAATATAATAATTGTTTTTTCACTTAATAATAATAATTATTCACTTAATCTAATATAATAATTGTTATTATAATTTAAGTATTAAGTATTATTTTTCAATGGAATCCTAATAATAATTATTATAATTAAACTAATAATAATCATGATAATTATTTAACTTATCTAATAATTAGTAGTTAATTTAATAATAAAAAATGGTGATAGATATTACCAAACTTTTAATACCTCCCTTTCATTTTTTTTTTTCATTTCCCAACTCTCTCTTCTGCTCAAATAACTCTCCCAAATAACACTCACTTCTTCGGGAGCGCAGTGCGTGACACAGAGCCGTCGAGTCAGTGGCGGGTCGACGGTGAGGACGCAGAGGCGTCGGGTCGGTGGAGGAGCCGGTCGGCGGCGCAGGATGCTGACAGCACGGTGATCCTCCGCGTCTCAGCCGGGGACGTCTCCTGGCTCCTTCACTACTCTTGCAGGCCATCCGCGTCTCCTTTGTTTGTTTTTTTAAAAACTGTTTCCAACCACATTCGATCTCTGGAACTGCCGTGCAGCTCCTGAGACACTTTCCAACACTAAATCCGTGGGCATCCAAACGCTGGATTAGGGATTTCTCATCCCAAATCCTGGAATTGTTCAAATCCAGTCCCAATTCCAGTTTACCAAACAGGGTCTTAGAGTGATTGGTTGAGGAATAAATTTTGGGCAGAGTCAAACCTAAGAATTATATTCGTTACACATTCTTCCTACATATAATATTTGTGTTGTCATTACCTTCTACTTCCCAGCTCTTATATCTTCTTTCAGCAAAGCTCTTATATCTTCTCCTCCAGCGAGTGTGGTTGCCAAGCAGATTCGACCAGAACCCGCAAATCCCATCTATTTGTTCTCATCTGAGTCAGACCTAAATTCTCAGCCCCAGTGCCTCCCAATACTCTCACTTGAACCATCCCACAGACTCACCAAAGTCGTCAACTACATCAATGATCAACTACAGCAAAATTACACATGCTTTGTGTACTACCAACTCCCAATATCCCAACTGGTTAATCAACCAGTCATCTGATCAGTAGTCCAAAGCTTTCAGACTGTAAAGCTTCAATAACTGCGCAGCATCATTTGGAAAACCCCCGTGTAATATTCAATTGTTTAATTTCTATTATCTAGTTAGGATTTTCTGTGTTTTATATTAATATTAATAGTTTATGTTTACAAAATCAAGCTTCCATGCCAATATTTTACTCTAGTTATTTGTGAGTCCAAAATCATCTTAGGTCTATCTAAATCCTATCAGCCTTGTCCAGCATCAAAGGCATAGAGAATAGGTTAGCAATCGTTGCAGTTGGGATCACCATCGTTAAGATGTGTAGTTAACCTAACCACCATGATGTTATGATCATTTTTGAAAGAAAAAAAAAATTATATACAATAAGATCTAAAATTTATCAAATCCTCAACCCAATTAATCTTCATTAGTCGTAACACCACAAAATAGGTGTGGGTTATTCAGTCTTAACCAACCATATATAGGACATTCCCAATTAATCTTCATTAGTCGTAACACCACAAAATAGGTGTGGGTTATTCAGTCTTAACCAACCATATATAGGACATTCCCACGTTATCTATTCTTATTGAACTCCTGCAAAACAACCTGACAACATGAAAGAATTCAAATTAACATCAAGCACAAATGATCATCGTAACATCAGCAATAAAATATGAATAAACAAACTTGTCCAATTCCAAGCACCGGCATATAGTTCCTTTTTAGTAATACGCCCCAAAATCCCAGGAGAAATGAACATCCAAGAAAAGTTTCAAATAACAAGGGCTGCTAGAGGTGAGCATTCGGTCGGTTCGGTTCAAACCGAACGACTTCGAAAAAACCGAACCTACTTCAAAACCGACCGAATCGAACCAACTTTTCACAAAAACCAAACCGAACCGACTTTTCACACAAACTGAACCGAACCGTATTAAATTTCGGTTCGGTTCGGTTATTTGGGTTGGGCTGACTTTTCTTGATGGGTTAGGCTTTTGCCAAACCGAACCAAAATAAATCAAATATACAAAGAATGACTATCCTTGTTCCTAATTTAGCAAACAAAATCTAAAAACTCATATCATGAAAATATATTATAGAAATGATTGTGACTGGTTAGTTAAAATTTGATTGAAATTAGAAGGAATAAAAGAAAAAAAAAATGACCACATTTGAGGGTTTTGAAACAAAGCTATTATCGTCTACTGAAAAAACTAATAGAAGATAAAGTTGGAATGGACGAGAGGACATATCATAAATTTACAAAAATAGAAATAAAATATATCATAAAACAAAACTTACAAAAGAATCATAGAGATCAATTTCAAATATCTGTATTTCGGTTTTTGGTTCGGTTCCCAAATTCCAAAACCGAACACCGAACCGAAAAAAATTAAAAAAAACTAAGACCAAACTGTTCGGTAGAAAACCGAATCAAATCACTATTTCGGTTTGGATCGGTTTTTAGTTTAAAACGACAAATGCTCACCCTAGGTATGACAATTTCCTATATATATATATATATATATATATATATATATATATATATATATATATAGAGAGAGAGAGAGAGAGAGAGAGAGAGAGAGAGAGAGAGAAAGGTAATTGTGGTTCGCACCGAGGTGAATTGAACCTCTGACCTCTTTTCCAGTCAGTTTAATGTCTTGGGCCAGTGCTTTGACTAATTTCATTTTATGTTATGCAACTAAGTTCTCTCATTATTTCATTTTCTAACCTTTGTATAGTGGGTCTTTTTCTCCTTTGTCACCATCTCACTCTAAATTGCAGCCAGTCCGCCTACCTGCGCACACACGTACAAATACCGCAGCCCAACCCCCCCCCCCAACCCCCACTGAAGAGAGGTACCCCCTATACGACTCTCCAAAGTGATGTTGTCTATTCCCTCTCCCTCTGCCCCTCACCATGTCCCCCCCCCCCCCCATTCTCCCTTGCGCGCACACACATCTACAGTAGCCTACCTCTCCATCCATCCACCAAGCCGCACCCTCCGGAGAGCACCCCCTATACGACTCTCTACTGTGACATCTCTACTCTCCAACACTCACCATCATGGTCTCAAAGGTCTTTTAGGGAACCCAATAATAGATCACATCTTGAAAATATCAACTTCATTTTTAAACTCTTAGCTAGCGTTAACTCGGTGGTGCATTTCTAGTGTCAACTCAACCTTAGAACCTAACATGATTTCATCTGTGCATATCAAATTCAGATGCTCCAGAATCATTCTCTTATCCAACTAGGAATATATGGTAGTTATGGTCTTCAAGAAGCAGCAACTTTTTTCTTCCACTACTTCAATACTGATCTTTAACAATACAATCGCTTTAGTTTGAATTCACAAGACATATTTTTTGCACCTTGTAGCCAATTTTTTTACTATAAGATCCAATCTTCATATATATGACTTCTCTGCATACCAAGAGAGAAGTTTGCCCTTGCCATGTGATCTAGTATCAAGAGGCAAACAACTGGACTAACAAATTCTTTCTTAATTTATCGATTCATAAATGTTGTCATTGGCTCATCCATGTAGTGATCTTGAAGGTCTTTCATTTCCTTTGCGATAGGCGTCAACACTATGCTCTTGAAAAACTGATATAATCTGCCCCTGATATTTGTGGGATAGTGAGGGGGCAGAAGGGAGTGACTCTGGATCTGGTTTCACGGTGGAGGTTTTCAAGGGATAGGCTGTGATTTGAGTTGGAGGGCTGCAGGTAAGACATGGTGGACAGATAGAGCAGCAGGATGCCGAGGTGGAGGGTGGGCGTGAATACGGTGGAGTCACACGTTGGATGGAGTCACATGTTGGAGGTGATCGAAGGTGGAGAATGTAGTGCCCCCCTCCGCACGAGGCATTTGGTTAGCTTGTTGGATGCGATCAGAAAGTTGGACCGTGACTTGGGTTGAAAATCAGGAGAATTGAGACTGATGCAGTTTCTCTTAGCTGGCTAGACGGAATGGGTATTGAACGTGGCTTGCTGGTGGACCTACGCTTAGTGGGAATGTGAGTGATCGGAACAAGAAGACCCTTTTATGCAAGTGAGTGGAAGTGTCCTTCCTCCTCCTTACTCCTTCATGCCTAATATTGAAATGAACAACACATGAACATTGAACTGCTGAATGAATCACATTTGAACTGCTAATGTGAATTGATGCCATGAAATGAATCGATAATGTCCCTTACGCTTAACGTTGCCAGAATAAGTAGAACACTTAATGAGATGCTTTGTGAATGTCACATGAGAAATGAACTGGCTAAGCTATTGACTCAATGAACTGAATGAAATGCTAGAATCATGTACGCTCTGTATAACTGTTGCAAAGATATGAAATATTGCCTGTTTCCTATGAGCAATGAAAAAATGAATAAATGTCCCTATAAAATGAATGAATGTGGTTTGTTCCTCGTTGAAAGGAATGCTATGAGAAATGTTGCAATGAATCAATGAATGAGAAATGATAGGACTTGGGATCGCCGAGATCACCAAGTGGAAATGTTGGTAACGATGGAAATGATAAGTCGTTGAAGACGACGTGGATAAGATGAGATGAAACGATGCACTGTTTACCTTACTCACTTTTAATATTTTACCATGCGTTTACGTTCACGGTCGAGTCGGACACGCATTCGCATGGGCATGGACAACTTGTATACAAGGGGGTGACTGCTTCCTCGGACGGTACCCCGGGATGTTAGGGGGACCGATCCGACCATGGGGGAAATGTAAACGTACTTTAAGGATACGTGGTATCGGGACATTTCATTCGGGCTCACAACCAAGTGAAATGGTGCGTCGATTACCGTTGAAGTCCTATATGGCAACGTCCTAAATGGTGCACTAACATCAGTGGTCATGTAGTCAGGATGCACGCTAATGAATGTTTTGTGCAGGCAGAGTAAGTATATCTGCTAACCTGTATTTGATGCAGGTACGAGAAGTCGGC
Organism: Iris pallida; assembly: GCA_029216955.1. Lineage (NCBI taxonomy): Eukaryota > Viridiplantae > Streptophyta > Magnoliopsida > Asparagales > Iridaceae > Iris > Iris pallida. The sequence goes on from JANAVB010021200.1 coordinate 1,475,655, forward strand.
TATCGGTAAGAAATCACTTGAATGTGATATATTCAATTCATATATTGGTTCAACTTACTTGCTTAACATGCTAAATGAAATGATGTTGTGATATTGCCTCTCCAATGAGAAACTATATAACATGCTTAACATGTCAAATATAGTATGCTAAAGTGTTGCTTTGCTAAGAGTTGCCTTCACAAGAAATGTTATAAACTCCTTAACATGATAACACCAAATATGCTAGAGAAATGCTTTGCTATGAACAACGCTTAATCATGACATACATGCTAATGTCACTAGAAAAGAGAAATGTGAGAACACATGCCGCCCCTCAATTACTGTTGCTTCCACAAGAACAATACTACTGCAAGTTTACACGTCTTTTTAATGAATACTGCATGAACTGTAATCTGATGCTAGGCCCAAACTAGAAAGATCATTCTAATGAATGCTTGCTAAAATTGATCACTTAGTGTTGGTTTAGGCGAGTGGGTTGGATTCTGCTCGCCAGTACATAGATGATGTACTGACCTACGTTGTGGGAAGGTGCTCGTGCTTGGGAAGTTCTGTACACGAAGATTGGCTTGATCGGTCTTGCGGCATCGAAGATTTGTTGGACATGCAGAAGCTCTCCTTGTACAAGATGATGTCTTTTGTTTATAAAGGGCATAATGTATGGAACATTGTAATCAGTTGTACTAGTGAGTTGTAATCCAAGTCGGTATATCGAGTTGTATTCCAATGTATGAAAGTATCAAATGTAAGCCTTATGGCTCTTGTTCAGTTGGTTGTCCATGTAAAGTGAGATGTGTTGTAAGCATTGTATTTCAATACCAGTGTTGTACTCTACTTTAATTATCAATAAAGAGAATACTTTTTACATATCTTTGTGCTACTCAAGTTATCTGCTTACCTCCGCTGCTACAAATCAGTAATGTTTTTCTTTTCGATAAGAGAAAATGTCCTTTAACTTCAATTTGTCTGCTTCTGCCGCTACGATGTGTTCCTATTTGAAGATTATCAATTGTGTACCATCTGTCTTGTATAAGTGCAATACCAAACTTGTACGACATCACGCCCAAGCGAGGAAGATCGATTCCAAGAGATAAAATGACTACGAAAATCGGAGCGTGACAAATTGGTATCAAAGCACGGCTTTACGTCCTTGGACTCTTATTTAATTCGTTTCAAATCAATGTTGCATCGATGATTAACCAAAGTTGCTTCCGCGATCACTCAACGTTGCTTTCGCGATTAAATCAAAGATTGCTTCCGCGATTATGCTGTCGTTATTCCTGTAATCCTTCAAGTTGTTCATGTCTGAAAGTTTATTGACCCTCTTGGCTGCTTATTGGATGTTCCATACAATAAGTCTAAATACGTTGTGATGCCCCTGAATAAATTTGTTTGTTGTTGGTTTGGACAATAATGACCCAACAATGACTCGATGCCATAGTATGCTTAATTGTGATTGACGTTCGGAATGTGGGAATAGAGAAAAGTTGCCATGTGTGCTTTTGGAACATGTTTGAGAACTGCATCGTACGTTGGAAAAGACTAGTGAATGAAATAATTGATGGATAAGTTCAACAGAACTGATGGTTGACTCATGTGTGTTGGCTAGTGCTTTTGAGACCCTAAGAATGTTGCCTTATGACTTGAGATAGCTTAATTTTGTCATCATTTAGATCATGAATGTCCGGAATAGATTTGAGTTGGTAAAGCTTGAGGATGGCTTCATTTCTGAGTGGTATATGCCTTCACCACTTCAGAATGAGATGTATCGTGACCCTTTCCATCGGATAGCAGTGAGTCTATCTGTGAGCCTTGGGTAGTGCAGAGACTTAGCTAGGAGTCATGCTATATTACTAGATGACTTGAGTGGCCCTTGACGGTGACGTTATGCTAGGTAGTGATTTTGTCGAAAAGTGTAGCGAGTACCTTAGTTGAGAATTGTTCAGTCTGACGATGGCTCAGACTAGCAGGATGATAGTTATACTGTGGGTAATAAATTTGGCTAGCGAATGTTGCTAGCTTAGAACATTGAACGATAGTTGCGATTAGTTGAATGGGAATCATGCGTGGTTATTACAAGTTGGTTGTTGAATTGAAAGTTTTGCAAATGTTGTCGGTGACCCGAAGGAGTATTAAAAATCTGTGCTATGACCCTAAGGTGCAATAAGATGCTAACCAATCTTGATCGCCGAAGAAAGAATTAGTAAAGTTTGAGCTTGAGCTTGCCGAGATTGATAGTCGTTGCATGCGTACATGTATGCTGAGGAATTGAAGTGTATCCTAGAAGTAACAAGTAGTGCCTCGAAAAAATTGTTGCATAGAGAATGGTTAATTGATACATGAATTGCCAAATTGAATGGAATATACTACTTGATCCTTGCGGTATGAGATGTTAAGAATGTCCGTATGAGATTTTGATGGCTGGGAAACGAATGGGATTAAGAATCATGAAAGGTGTTGGATAGTGTCGATAGATGGTATGACGGTCTAGACGACTGTCAGTTGGGATATAGATCGCTGGCTTATGACTTAGAAGTATAACTTTGTGATGCAGACCGAGTAGTATGATTCCATAGTTCTGTTGAAACTATCGGAATCGATGACCCTTGAATAGTTAGCCTCGATATGTAGATCCGTGTTGGTACAAAAGAATTGGAATATAAATCGAATCGTTGGGAATTTACTTGATGGATTATTAGAACGTTGGGAATAGTATGGTGGATTGGAAATTAGACCGTAAAGTTGCTAGATCGATCTTAGTCGATCGTTGGGTAAGTCTAGAATGAGCCTCTGTGGAAATTAGTTCCTTAAGGATGACCCTGGATAGATAGACTTGATCCTAGCGACCGTGGGCTGCATAACCAATTGTCGGCAATGGCAATTAGTTATTCAGATTGAATTGATACCCATGGGTAGAGTTCTTTAAAACTGTCGGTTGCTTGTTGGCACTAAGAATAAGAAACTAGTATACCTAGTAGTCGTCCACTCTAGGGAAGTCAGCAAGTGAATAGATTTAGCTGTCGGTATAGCTAGCCTTAGAGACTTGACTGAATAATAGGATGGCCGTTGACGACCCATAGGATAACCTTTTGGTATTGAGCGAGAGATGGTGATGAGTATGACCTAAGAAATGATATGTTGTAAGTATATGCTTCAACATGAACCTTAGAGATGTTTGACCCTTGAGGAGTAACATGTCGGCCTTAGCGGGAACTGCAATCGTGGGATGAGACTTGAGTTGTATGTATCGAGTAGTGAATTATTCCATGAGATGGAATTGACTACTCATGACGGAATGTTGGATCGGTATCTAAAGTCGGGTAGCTGGGTTAACCTTGATTGTCGCAAAGAATTGTACCCTTGGCTCGATAATTTATAGTGAGTAACCCTCAGATTGTATCCTTCAGAAAAGACGAATTGCCTCGGTAAGAAATGTCGTTGGATTCGGAAAGGAATAGGATTGCATGTTGTGAACTCTTAGTATGGTTGGCTCTAAGTTAGACCTTTGGCCCGAATGTTAGAAATATTATGCTCGAGTAAAGAACTTATCGGAGTTGACCCTGATGTTAAGTGTTGCTTTGCTAAGAGTTGCTTTCACAAGAAATGTTATAAACTGTTTAACATGATAACACCAAATATGCTAGAGAAATGCCTTGCTATGAAACAACGCTTAATCATGACATATATGCTAATGTCACTAGAAAAGAAAAATGTGAGAACACATGCCGCCCTCAGTTATTGTTGCTTCCACAAGAACAATACTATTGCAAGTTTACATGTCTTTTCAATGAATATTGCATGAATTGTAAACTGATGCTAGGCCACAACTAGAAAGATCACTCTAATGAATGCTTGCTAAAATTGATCACTTAGTGTTGGTTTAGGCGAGTGGATTGGATTCTACTCGCCAGTACATAGATGATGTACTGACCTACGTTGTGGGCAGGTGCACGTGCTTGGAAAATTCTGTACACGAAGATTGGCTTGATCGGTCCCGCGGCATCGAAGAATTGTTGGGCATGCAAAAGCTCTCCTTGTACAAGATGATGTCTTCTGTTTATAAAGGGCATAATGTATGGAACATTGTAATCAGTTATACCAGTGAGTTGTAAGCCAAGTTGGTATATCAAGTTGTATTCCAATGTATGAAAGTATCAAATGTAAGTCTTATGGCTCTTGTTCAGTCGGTTGTCCATGTAAAGTGAGATGTGTTTTAAGCATTGTATTTCAATACCAGTGTTGTACTCTACTTCAATTATCAATAAAGAGAATACATTTTACATATCTCTGTACTACTCAAGTTATCTGCTTATCTCCGCTGCTACAAATCAGTGATGTGTTTCTTTTCGATAAGAGAGAATGTCCTTATTAACTTCAATTTGTTTGCTTCTGCTGCTGCGATGTGTTCCTATTTGAAGATTATCAATTGTGTACCATCTTTGCCTTGTACAAGTGCAATATCAAACTTGTACGGCATCACGTCCAAGCGAGGACGATCGATTCCAGGAGATAAAATGACTCTACGAAAATCGGGGCACGACAGAGAACCTGCACAGCAGATTGCTTGCAAGATAGAAATAGTGAACTAGGCACAAAAATAAGGGAATATGAAGCAAGATAGAGGTATTAGCTGCATAAATTACATTAAAGGGTTGTCACACCAATCATAAAATGTCAACTAGGCATCAAAGCATGAAATCTTTTGCTACGACTATATATATATATATATATATATATATATATATATATAGATAGAGAGAGAGAGAGAGAGAGAGAGAGAGAGAGAGAGAGCAAATGAACTCTAGGCTAGTGGTTAAGAGAGATGCATGCGGCCCAAGTGGTCAGGAATTCGAGCCCTAGTGGAGGCGAGTTCGCCACAGTTACCCATTGCTTTATATATATATATATATATATATATATATATATAGGTGGGAGGCAATTACGCAAGTTGTTGTGGGTTCAAGGCTCGAGAGATGCAAATTAATTCCCATGTGGTGGGGATTTAATGTTGTGCAGCCGGAGCGGACCAGGCAGGTAGGGTTGTGAGCCTTCGGACCGGGTTGTGGGCCGTTCGGTGGCCAATATATGACAATAAAATTGTGCCTTGTACGCTTAGGTATATCATTTGAAACCTGGACCAAGTAAAATCTTATTCGGTCTCCTTAAAAAATTATAATACTATTTCATAATAGATCTGTTCCGAGTTTACATAAATCCTATCCATCTCACATATTTTACTTGTGAACATTCATTACTGTTACTCCCATCACTTGTTCCCTCATGCATGTAATCTTCTGTTAAACAACAAAAAAGATTCATCTCTTCGTGACTTCAACTTCTTAATTTCTCCATTCCCCTACTGCCAATGGGACATAGGCCTCTTGCATATCCACCGCTCGAATCGTGTCCTAAAGTGCCCCACTCCACAAGGC
>JANAVB010021200.1:1483583-1493583 GCA_029216955.1 Iris pallida
ACCTAACCCTGACAGAACTCGGCCAGAGTTCGGCCAGAGTTCTATTAGTGGCCGTTTTGATTTTTGAATTCTTTGGAACTTGGTCCTCCTGTAGTTGCGGATTTGACCGAGATTTCCTCATCGAGTTCTGCCCGAATTCTGTCAGAATTCTGTCTTTGGAATTCCTATAAATAGAGAAGGATTTCGATCATTTCAACACACTCATTCACTTTCAATCTTCTCTCTTCTAAAAAGCTTTCAGTCTTCCAAAGAGTTTTCTCGAGCTTCAAATTTCAGATCCCAAGCCAGTTACAATCCTCTAGTCGATTTGCCAGTGCGGTGCGGTCTAGAAGTTTCAGAGTGATTGTAATCAGAGGCTTGATAGAAGATTCAACTCTTCAAAATTGAAGTTGGACGAGTTCTTCGTATCAAAGCTCGCGTTGTAGAAGTTGCAAGGACTTCGTAAGAAAACTTGCGATTTTGTCAATAGTGGATTTAACTGGTAGCAAGAGTTCTACCGACTGGATTAGTCCTCAACAGAGGAAAACCAGTATACATCGCTGTCTTTGCGTTTGCTTTCTTATCTCTGCCTTTACATTATTTAGTTGTGATTATTATTCTGTGATCTTGCTGCTAACATTTTTAATTAGCATTATTCCGCTGCCAACTCTATTCACCCCCCTCTAGAGTATTGTGCTTTACGATTTCGTTCCTACAATTGATATCAGAGCGGGTGTTACAGGTAAAGCAAGGTAACATTGCAATTATTTATTCATTTAATTAATTGTTATATAGATCACAGCACAACACATGGCAACTGTGAAATTCACAAGTGAAGGCCAGGCCACAAACAGACCTCCACTATTTGATGGTACAAACTATACCTATTGGAAAACACGGATGGGTTTCTTCTTGAAATCACTTGACTTTGATTTATGGTCTATTGTTATTGATGGCTATCAAAAGCCACCTCGTATAAATGTTGATGGAGTTTTAGTTGAAAAACCCCGTAACAGATATACAGAGGAAGAAAAGAAAAAGGCCAGTCTTGACGCACGTGCTATTAACGCTTTATTTTGTGCTTTAGACAGAACTAAATTTAACAGGGTATCTATCTGCACAACTGCTAATGAAGTATGGAAGCTTCTTGAAGTCACACATGAAGGCACGACTCAAGTCAAAGAATCAAAAGTCAGCAGACTTACTCATGAGTATGAGGTGTTCAAGATGAAGCCCAACGAAACAGTTACTCAGATGTTCGAAAGATTCTTGGATATTGTAAATCCTTTGTCCTCCCTAGACAAAGATTACAGTAACCATGAAAAGATTCGCAAACTCCTGCGAACACTTACCAAGAACTGGATTCCAAAGGCTACTGCGATCATTGAAGGAAACGACCTCACAACTATGTCCCTTGAAGTACTCATAGGTAAGCTACTCACTCATGAACTGGAGCTACAAGATTTTGAAGAGCCTGCACCAAAGGAGAAGACAATCGCTTTCAAGGCTCAGCACAGAAAAGCTGCTGAAGGTGATTCAGACAGCAGTGAATCTGATGCTGAAGATCAAGCACTTCTAGCAAGAAAATTCAAAAGATTCATGAGATATGAGAAGAAAGCCAAAGAAAACAATAGCAGCAACAACTGGTATCAAGATGATGATGTCTGCTATGGCTGCAAGAAGAAGGGACACATAAAGAAGGATTGTCCTACAAACTCATCATCTAGCAAGAAGAGCAACAGGTATGAAAAAGGGAACCCGAAGAGATCAACATCTCGGAGATATGCCAACACCAGCATATGGCATGAAAGTGAAGCCAGCGACTCAGAAGATGAACAATCAGAAGACGCTGCAAACGTATGCTTTATGGCATCCGATCAAGTACCTACTGAACCTGTAATTGATACATATGATGACTTCACCTTTGAGCAATTAGGAGATGCCTTCAGTGAACTGATAAATGATTACAGGAAACTGCGTAGCAAATATCAGACCTCTAAGAAGGTACTCAAAGAGTACAAAGGTGAAATAGGAAGACTTACCGACCTACTAGCTGAGGTTAGAAATAATGTTAGTGAGTCTAGTGAGCTTTCCTCTATTAAGCTCTTATTACACGAGACTACCAAGTCATCTGAAGAGAAAGACAAGGTTATTGACCAACTGAAAGAAGAACTTTCTAAAGAGAAGAAAAGTCTTCAAAGTGCACAAATCAGAATGGAAACACTCACTTCTGATTATACTAAGTTGTACGACACTTCCAAAAGATTGAAAATTAGGTTAGGAAAACAGCCTGAGACTGCTGCTTCCTACCCTAACACGTGTCACTTACCAAAAAATCGGAACATTCCCAAGCCAAACACTGTCAGACCTAACCCTATCAAACCTTTACCCCAAAAGGTTAAGCCCAAACAGGATTATAGGTATGCTTTCTTCTATACTAGAAAACCTAAACCTACCAACCGTGCACATCACTCAGCTTTCAACACTAAACATGCACAATGTCATTATTGTGGCCACATTGGTCATATTTCTTCTGCATGTAGAATCAGAAAGCTTGTTGATTTAAATATTTATGCATGGATACCAAAAGCTAATATTTCAGGACCCTACAAGAAATGGGTACCAAAAGTTTCATCTGCAAACTGTTTTGTAGGTGGAACACCTTTCACATGCTAAAAGCAAATGGATCCTCGACAGCGGTTGTTCACGGCATATGACCGGTGACGCTACATTATTTGCAACACTGTCGAAGAAGAAGAAGGAAGGTTATGTTTCCTTCGGTAATAACTTGAAAGGGTATATCATTGGTATCGGTGATGTTGGTAAGTCTCTCTATCCTGTGATTAAGGATGTCTGTCTGGTTACCGAGTTGAAACATAATCTACTCAGCGTAAGTCATCTAGCTGATCATGGTTATGGGATCAACTTTGGCAAAGACAAATGTACTATAGTTGATAGCTCAACTGGTAGTACTATCTTTGAAGGTATCAGGGAAGACAACATATATGTTTTCTATTTGTTGGAAGAAACTAACATTTTAGGTAGATGCTTAATGGCTAAAAGTGATGAGAGTCATCTGTGGCATATGAGACTCGGTCACGCAAATATGGACACAATCTCAAGATTATCCACGAAGAAGCTAGTACGCGGTTTACCGGACATAACATTCAAGAAGGATTCGGTATGCAGCCAATGTGAAAAGAACAAAGCTACCAGATCCACATTCAAGTCAGTAAACGCAGTATGTACTACTAGACCTCTACAATTGCTACATATGGACTTATTTGGTCCTAGTAGAGTTGCTAGCCTCGGAGGTAAGCTTTATGCTTTTGTAATGGGAAGATTTATGAAATGCCCAAAAACTAAAAAAGTTTTATGTAAAACCCACCGCTAAAAAAAATTTCATCGCGTGCCCAGAATTAGAGAAACTTATCCAAAGCGGGTTCCAAATGACCCTTTTGCCCTTCCTTTTAATTTATTGGAAACACCCACAAAACTGCTCTTAAAAAAACGTTTCAATACTCCATCTTCTTCCATACGCTGCTCACTTTCGAATCTAGGTTTTCTCCTCAAAAATCTTTAAAAACTCGTCGAAAAATTTCGGAAAGACCGGGACGAACGGCAAAAGTGCTAAAACGGAGGTCCAAACATCATTTTTTTGCGATTCTAAAATTTCGGAAGGCCGTCTAACGGTGAGACGGTTACTTTCAGTCTCCTCGACGATACGCTCATTTTGCGACAAACGGGACCTCGTTTCGACCTCCCAGTCAAAAGTTATGGCCCTCCAAAGTTTCAGCTGACCATAAAATGCAGGAGAATGACCATTCTCCGTTTAGAACACGAAAAATGTTAATTTTCGCATGAGGGTGGTCATTCTCCGTATTAGTAACACGGAGAATGGCATTCTCCGTCTTAATTTACATGAAGAATGACATTCTCCGTCTTAATTTACACGGAGAATGGTCATTCCAGTGTTAAAACGCAGGAGAATGACCATTCTCCGTGTTAGAAACACGGAGAATGCCATTCTCCGTGTTAAATAAAACGGAGAATGTCATTCTCCGTGTTAAATAAAACGGAGAATGGCATTCTCCGTCCTAATTAAGACGGAGAATGGCCATTCTCCGTGCTAAATTAAACGGAGAATGACCATTCTCCGTCTTAATTTACACGGAGAATGCCATTCTCCGTGTAATTTATCACGGAGAATGGTCATACCAGTGTTAAAACGCAGGAGAATGACCATTCTCCGTGTTAGAAACACGGAGAATGCCATTCTCCGTGTTAAATAAAACAGAGAATATCATTCTCCGTGTTAAATAAAACGGAGAATGGCATTCTCCGTCTTAATTAAGACGGAGAATGGTCATTCTCCGTCCTAATTAAGACGGAGAATGGTCATTCCAGTGTTAAAACGCAGGAGAATGGTCATTCTCCGTGTTAGAAGCACGGAGAACGGCATTCTCCGTTTTAAATAAAACGGAGAATGGCATTCTCCGTGTTAGTTTACACGGAAAATGGTTATTTACAGTGTTAAAACGTTAATTTAGTTTTTTCATGAATAAAGAGTTTCGTTCTTCTTTCAAAACGATGATAATTCTTATGGAAAAGAAGAAGAAAGATCTTCTCTCCACAATTGACCTAATCGTCGAAAAACTTCAAATGTCTCCACGATGAAGATGATGATGATGGTGATGATGATGACGAGCGATGATCTGAGTTCGACTGAAGAAAAACACACCGAACTACGAACGATTTTTGCGATCTCTGCTGAATATGAGAGCAATGGAATTCAGATTTCCCGTGAAGAAGAAGAAGACGAAAATCGCAATCCAGATCTGAGTTTTTTGAATTCAAATACATATAGATGACCAATTCGCGCGGACGGGTAGTTTCGGTATTATAAAAATAGCATTTCCCAGCGGGTGGCATCTAAAAGGGAATCTTGGAATATTTAACGTGAAAATACTTAATTCTGGGTATTTCATAAAACTTATGCAGCGGGTGGGCATTTCATAAAAGCCCACCCCGAAATTGGGTTTCTCAGCAATTTCCAGATTCGTAATTGTAGATGATTACTCTAGATACACGTGGGTATACTTCTTGACACGCAAGAATGATGCATTATCCGAATTTGTCGCCTTTTGCACGAAAGTACAGAATGAAAAAGGTTACATGATCACTCGTATTAGAAGCGATCATGGTGGTGAATTCGAAAATGCAGAGTTTGAGCAATTTTGTGACACACGGTTTTGTACACGAGTTCTCCTGCCCTAGGACTCCACAACAAAATGGAGTTGTGGAACGTAAGAACAGAACTCTATCCGAAATGGCCAGAGTAATGTTAAACCAGTTTAGTCTACCTAAATATTTATGGGCTAAAGCTGTCAATACAGCTTGTTTTTGTTCTCAATAGAGTTCTAATTCGACCCAAATCGAAGAAGACTCCATTTGAGTTATGGTTTGATAGAATCTCATCAGTTTCATATTTTAGAATATTTGGTTGTAAGTGCTTTATTCTTAATACAAAAGACAATTTGGGAAAATTTGACGAAAAAGCCGATGAAGGTATATTTTTAGGTTATGCGGCCAAGAGCAAAGGATACAGAGTCTTCAACAAACGAACCATGATCATCGAAGAATCAATCAACGTCACCTTTGATGAACTGAATCAAATGACTATCGATGACAATGACGAAGATCTAACTGTACCAAGCTCAACAACAGCTAATTCTGAACCAAGTTCGGCACTAGCTGATCCTCCTAGAGAAGATCCAGGAACCAGCTACCTTCAGAGTGCCGAAACGATTGAAATTTACGGCTGATCATCCAAAGAATTTGGTAATTGGTGATATTACCAAAGGTGTAAGTACCCGTACATCCAGTAGAGATATTGTTTCTAGTGTTGCATTCATTTCACAGCTAGAACCCAAAACTATTGGTGAAGCATGTAGTGATAGCTTTTGGATAGATGCTATGCAAGAGGAATTAAACCAATTTGAACGGAATCAAGTTTGGGAACTTGTTCCCAAGCCTATTGATCATCCGGTCATTGGCACTCGTTGGGTATTCCGAAATAAACTGAATGAGAATGGTTTAGTGACTCGTAATAAGGCTCGACTCGTAGGTCAAGGATACAATCAGGAAGAATGTATCGACTACGATGAGACTTATGCCCCAGTTGCGAGATTAGAATCCATTCGCATATTATGTGCATTTGCATGTTTTCATAATTTCAAATTATTTCAAATGGATGTCAAGAGTGCATTTTTAAATAGTTTTATAAAAGAAGAAGTTTTTGTAGCACAACCTCCGGGTTTCACAGATTTTAAAAACCCTGATCATGTTTTCAAGTTGAAGAAAGCTTTGTACGGTTTAAAACAAGCCCCTCGTGCTTGGTATGATCGTCTAAGCTCTTTCCTACTTGACAACGGTTTTTCAAAAGGCAAGGTTGACACTACTTTTTATTAAGTCTTTTAATGGCAAGCTTCTCTTAATACAAGTCTATGTTGATGATATTATATTTGGATCTACTGATGAATCTCTGTGTCAAGAATTCTCTAAGTGTATGCAGAATGAGTATGAGATGAGCATGATGGGAGAGCTGAAATTCTTTCTCGGACTGTAAATCAAACAAACTGACAATGGGAACATTCATAAATCAAGCCAAGTACACAAAAGATTTGCTAAAGAAGTTTGATCTGGACAATGTCAAACCTATTGGCACTCCGATGGCAACTTCAACAAAGCTTGATATTGATGAACAAGGCAAGTCGGTCGACACACGTAAGTATCGAGGTATGATCGGTAGTTTACTTTATTTAACTGCTAGTCGTCCAGATATTATGTTTAGTGTTTGCATGTGTGCACGTTTTCAAGCTAATCCAAAGGAATCACATCTGTGCGTAGTTAAGCGTATCTTTCGATACCTTAAGGGCACTTCTTCTGTTGGCTTATGGTATCCCAAAACTAAGTCCTTTGACCTTATTGGTTACTCGGATGCAGATTTTGCTGGATGCAAAGTTGATAGAAAAAGTACCAGTGGCACATGTCATTTCTTAGGCAAGGCTTTAGTCTCATGGTTTAGTAAAAAGCAAAATTATGTAGCCCTATCAACAACAGAGGCTGAGTATATCGCCGCAGGACGTTGTTGTGCTCAGATTTTGTGGATGAAACAAACCTTAGAAGACTATGATTTATTTTACACACACATTCCCATTTTCTGTGATAACACGAGCACTATTAATTTGACTAAGAATCCAGTATGTCATTCTCGTACTAAGCATATCGAGATCCGACATCATTTTCTTAGAGATCATCATCAAAATGGAGATATTGACCTTGTGTACATAGATACTGAGAATCAATTGGCTGATATTTTCACAAAACCTCTAGCAGAAGATCGTTTCAATTATTTACGTCGAGAATTAGGAATTTTGGACGTCAATAATGTTAATTAATTTTATTTTATGATTTTATTTCAATATGCAAAAACTGTGTTAGAGACAAGCCAATAAAGAGTCTGTCTGTCACCACAACTACGGTTGAAGCGAAGCGGTATTTAAGAGTTCTCTGGTGAACCTCCGCCAGCTGGGACAGTACTCCTACAGCTAATCTGAAACAGTCGTTGTGTAACAAAATTTAATTTATAAAATAATATTAATTATATTAATTGAAGGTTGAAATTACTAATCTTTGAATTAAATATTTGAAATGAGCCAATGAAAAAGAAAGTGTTCCAAACCAACCTCAGGCGAATTCGGCCAGACTTCGGACCGAATTCGGCCCGAGTTCGGTTGAAGGTATCAGGTTATATAACCAGAACCTGAGAGCCTTTCTTCTTCATTGCTTTTAAAATCCACCATCACAGCACAGCAGCCGCGCGAAAAGCTCTAAAACCCTAGTTCTTCACCACTCCTCTCCCAATCTACGTGGTGAAATCCATCCAAATCTTGGATTCGTGCGAAGTTCGTTGTTCTCTACAACATATTCGAATCTCGGGAGGTATAACTTCATATTTCTCCTCCTTTCAATTTCGTGCATTTTATTTATTGCACAATGGCACCTAAGGGATTTAACCCCTTCAAGAGGAAGAAGACAACCAATCCCAGTGAGGAAGGTTCATCTTCGAATCCACCCACGGATTCTCTCTTTTCGCCAGTCCAATCTAGCGATGGCGCGTTCGACGGGTTTTACTTTCAAACCCTAGATCAAGCCCTACTGTGGTATGGAGACTTCTCCATGAGATCCATATGCACAGGCGCTCCTATCAAGTGGACTGTGTTTCCAGAACACCGCCCTTATTTTGAGGCATTAGGGTTACAATATTTTGTTAAACTTTGTTTCCCAGTAGCAACTAATGACATTAGACTGTTCTACTGCAATATCATATTAAACACGTTTGACGTAAGTACTCGTGTTGGCGGACTAGATATCAATTTCAATGATGTCCTCTTAGCGAAAATTCTTGGTATTCCCAACGAAGGTGAACCGCTTGTTGATATCACTGAATTTGAATTCCTCGACGGCACGACACTTACTAGTTTCAAAGCGGAACTCTGTGCACCTGATCGAGTTCGCTCTGGAAAGTTCAAGACAAACAACTTGAACTTGTTTAATTATGAATTGCACCGCATCATCTACTCCACTATCCTTCCGAAGTCTACTTCAAAGGATGATGTGACATCTCTTGAATTATCTGCTATGTATCACATTCTTAAGGGGGTTCCTTTTTCTGTCCCTAAGACCATTATCCAGATGATGGGACGTTGTCGTGCAAGAGATAGAAATCTCTCTTATGCGATGATTCTTCCATGCATCTTCCAGCGTTTCGATATTGATTTGTCAACTTGTACTCAAGACCCTGAGCCCAAGTTTCTGAAGTTATCTCGTCGTAGTATGACTGCTGCTGCTCCTCCTCCTGCTCCTGCTACTGCTCCACCTCCTCCACCTACTCAGCAGTATGCCATGACCTTTGAGGGCATACACTAGTACCTTTCGGATTTGCACGTCTCGATGACGGATATGGCTCGCGAACGTGAGTTCCGCGATGTCACTCGTTATCAGGCGATAGCAAATTCTCTCGCTGATCTCCGATTCGCCCAGACTGGACATTCTGCCGGTTCTATTCCTAGAGATCCAGCCTTCTCTGGTTACCGCTGTGAGGATGAGGCTGTTCATGCCTACTTTCAGTCCGGTAACGCATATGATTGGTACCGTTCTGACCGTGCTCCTCGAGATTATGTCGGTGAGTTTTACACTGGCGCTCCTCCTCACCCTTCTGGAGCTGGTACCTCTGCAGCTGGTCCTTCTGGACATGCCGGTCATGTTGCTGCTGATGATGATGATGAGGAGATGTGATATATTAGTTGATTTTTGAGACTTAGATGTTATCTACTGTATACTTGGAAATGCTCCGACATTCCAAGTTACTGTCTTTAGACTTTATTATCAGTATTTCTTTTGAGGACTTGTACTGGATATTTTTTTTTTATGTCTCTTGGACATCTTTTTATCTTTATGAGATGCGTAGTTTATGTTTCACATCAGTTTATTTACTTATTTATAGCATCTTTATCTGCTTCTTTATTATAAACTGCCTGTGAAATAATTCTCTGTTATAAACTGTCTGAGACAAATACATGCCTGTGATGTTTTTTTTTACTGTCTCTACCATCTGTCATAATTTTTCATAATTTTTATTTTGTATTTCTTCACTGTTTGTTACTTATGCATTGATTGCGGGAGAGTTTTTCTCTTTTGCAATTATTTTGCTAAGTGACAACGGGGGAGAAAATAAAGGATCTAACATTCTTTTTGAGAAAATGCAGGAATATGAACAATTTTACTATTTTTTATTTTTATTCCAAGCAAAGATGTTATATCATTCATAGTTTGTCAATTATCAAAATGGGGGAGATTGTTGGCCCATTGGTCATATGGTCAAACTGATTTTAATAATTGATCAAACTCTGTCTGGATATATGAAGCTAGTCAGGATATCTCGGACTCTTGGACATGA
>JANAVB010021200.1:1498583-1526083 GCA_029216955.1 Iris pallida
TCCGATCCGAAACTGCCGATACTACCGATATCGCCGATACCAATACTCATAGGAAAAGTCCGATACCGATACTTTGAACCTTGGAATTAACCTAGCTGGTATGCAGATATTACCTAGGGTATAGCATTTAGGGGATAAGCATAGGCCTAGATGTGGTTGTAAGGATTATTGTATATAGTATATTTATTATATTACTGTCTACTTATCGGTGTGATTCTTCGACTATTCCGTCCCTTACTAATCTATCTACCTATTCATTTCCTTGATTATTCTATCTTAACCATTCGACAAATCCAATCTTTCTTGAAATTCTATACCTTATTCTCAACTCATTGATCTATGCATCATGAATCCTATCCATCATTCCTATTACATTTGCTTTGGAGACTTGACAAGGGAAAAAAAAGTCATATACCAATTATATGGAGAATTCAAGTACAAGATTGTTCGAGAACAGAAGTAGTTCAAGAATCTAAAAGATTCAGTCAACGGAGAACTTACGTCACTCAAAGACTAACTTCTCTTGCCACCATTTACTTGTAGATATCCCTGACTCTTCTATATGATTCTCAACATCCTTCTCATTTCACAACTTCTTGTCAGATTCTCAACTTAGTGTGCATCCCTCTAACAAGTCTAGAATGACCGTTCGAAAAAGCGACTAAAGGGTAGCTCAAGATAAAATTAAATTAGAAGATTTCAAGTATCGATAAGAGGCCTAAAACTCGAAAAAAAGATACAATTTTATCTCCTCTAAAAATTCAGCACATAACAAATTCGAGATCTAACCCGTACAATTTCACTTAATTATCTAGTACATAGAACCTTAGGGTTCAGACTATAACCGAAGCCCGAAAATGCGTCTTTCTGCTCATTTTGAGAATCTTTATTAAATTCAGGGTCTAAGGAAGTACGATAATTTCCATCGATAGGTCCAGAGAGTAATTTTGCCTTCGCTTAGTTAATAGCTAATGTAAATCTGCTTGGTAGAATTCCGAAGCCCGTAAACCTGTGTTTTGTTTGTCCCACCGTAGGCTATTTTTCATTTAATTTAGCTTAATGTAAGTTATAGGCTAGAAATTGAACCGTTAGAGTATGTGTTTAGGCCTAGTCTTTAGGCTCAAAGCCTTACGAACCGGAATAGATTGTTGTCTTGGTTTGACCATATCTATTCTAATGCAATAATCATTACCTTTGTGGATTATGGAATCGTGTACAATTCCCTAGTCATACCTAAAGCGAAGCAATAGCTAAATATTGTCCTTATATGTTCATGTCAAATGTTCTTACATTTTTGACTTCTTAGTACTTACTCATGTGTTATATTTAACTTCTCTTTGCTTGGTTTTGGTTGTCGATTGGTTGTTTGTAATTGTTATGTCTGCACCATTGGGGGGAGAACATTAGGTCACATTGATGAAATATATGCAATATAATTAACAAACCAAAAGTTGATCAGTACTACATTCTTCGTAAGTCTGTGTGAAGCGAGAGAGTGAAGCTTAGCTCACTTTTCTATGTTGCACTTGCTGCAATCCTTAACTGATCTTATGTTTTATTAAAGTTCTTAAGTCGATCATATATCGATTAAGATTCTTAACTCAATCGAGCATCGAATAAAGTTAATTAAATTAATTCATTTATTTTGTACATAGCTTATGTAGGGCTGGCCTAAGCACCATGCCATCCTATCAACAACCTGATACCGAAAAATGGTTTAATATTGAGAAAATAGCTAAATGTATGACCTATAGTGTACTCTAACTACATTTCATATAGTAGAGTTCTTTGTTGCGGTTTGATTGGTTGTGGAATGATTCTATGTAACATGAATGTGTTTGTGTGTTGTACGAATAGAGCGTTAGAATTTGTGTACTTAGGGTTGTTAAAAAATTTGTGATGTACCGTTGAGTATTACGACTCGTAAGTCGTAGTAGAAATTAGGATTTCAACACTAACTTAACAATACGAATCTGATACTCTTAACCCTATTTCCAAGTACCCTTTTTGATCGATTCCATATATTTCATTTTATTTCATCGTCATTTCAGTGGGGCTTGCATGTCGTTTTACTATCTAGTAATTATTCACTAGATTTGAGAGATGAATCCGAAAAGGCTACTACATTATACTATAAAGGAGCTTGGGAACAAGAATTGGGTGTTGGAACTGAAGGCAAGCATGCAGGATGTTGACCTTCTACTATGAATCAGTTAAGGTATACAAGTGTTTATATATGCTTCTGGTTCGTATCGTGTAGTTGGACTAAAACAATGAAATTTCATGTTTATATTTTTAGAATGCTCTTTTACCCAGAGATATTAGTCATGTCTCACTATGGATGATCCTCGGTAAACCTATCATAGAACCTTACAGACGATAATCGCGAATGCAGGAACTAGCGTACGCGTAGGTCGTGTAGCTTGGAATGTTTATTAGATACTCGGCTCGCCGTATTCTAGGAGAGAGACATGAGAGATCACCTCATCGATGTAGTGTCCGGTGATTGCAAAACAAAGTTTAGACTGGCGATTCACTATTTGCCGCACGTCTTCGCTATCCATCCTAGTGTATATGGATACGGATGAGACATTGTGGCCTCTGTACAAGACTTGCGGAGATGAGGTTCTTCTGGTTAACTATGTCGATGATGGTGTTGATAACCTTATTCTTCACCTAAATATTAAAGGTAAAGAGCAATTCTACATCTTATTCAATCGATGAATTTGGGCCTAGCACCTTCAGATTGCCACAAACATTAAACTAATGTCTGTACTACAAACAGAATCGAACAATTTAGCTTCTCCCGTCATCGCACGCGTTTAGTGTTCTTCTCAGTCTTTTCAAAATTAGGTCTGTTTGGAGCTTCCAGCATTGTACCTTTGAATGAGCGGTGCTAGCAATACCTATTGTTTCTATAAGAGGGAGAGAGTTATTGTCACCGTCTTTCTTGTCATGCTTTTGGTGACTTGAACGACCCTTCCTCGGTCCCCTCGGGAGTCTTTAAGCCACCGGGTTTGTTCTTCTTCTCGATTAACATTGCACTGTCACTGGCATTGTAGATATCAGTTGTTTGGTATAGTTGGAATTAATTATGACCTATTGAGGAAGTCCGATAATGAACTTGGTAATGTCATCTTTCAAGTTGAGGAAGATAACTAGTGTAACTACGAGGCGTCGGAACCTTGTTGTGTACTCTTGTACAAATTGGTTGTCGCACAACCTCAGGCTGTGCTAGTGTATTTACGGTCTTGGAGCATCCAATCGGATAGTACTCCTCGGGTACGAGGCATTTAAAGTAGCACTATGTCATCTTCCCACTTAAGTCGCATAAGTAGGCGTTCCACCATGCCAAAGCGTGACTCGTCAGTTTCAGTCACACGAATGCGACTTTCTTCTCGATACCATCCACAAAGGATAAAGTAGGTTTATAGTTGATCGATCCAGACGTCAAGTTTTTCGCATCCAACGCGAATAAGGCAAAATGTACAACTTGGCCTCAATGCTAAAAGGTCACAACCTTTCACCAACAATTTTGATGGTATTGTGACTATTGTCATAGTAGGCTCCTCCAATTCCATTGGTCATGGGAGTCGTTTGTGCTTTGGAAAGACAATCATCGTCCTTAGCAGTTGATTGTTGATAAAGTGCTCTTTCATTGTTGATTCTTCTGGAGGTTCTACATCTTGGCCATCATAAGGACTAGTATGTCCTTATCTTCTTGACCTTTGCCACCAAATTACCGGTTGAGTTGGTCTCCTCTAGAATGCTCATTCTCGATTGTCGAGGTTATCAGTGTGTCATCAAGATGTCAAGGGGTTCGTCAGTTGGTTTATATACGGCCCTTGTCTGGATCATACAATGTCGAGGACCGTGCTACGATACAAATACTTGATCCGTATAAAAAAAAGTAAAAGAAGAATATATTAGAATTTTGGTGGAATCATTCCTTAATTGAGGAGGTTAAGTTATCATTTATTTTTGGATGCATGGTTTACAGTAGTTCTTAAGGGGGTCCTATCTATAGCCTCAAAATGGATATACATTATAGCAACAACGAAACCCAAAAAAACAAATTTCTCATGATCGGGCTGAAAAACCGCATTTGTTGCAACCACCCAATCTCACCCCCTCATCTGTCACGGTATGCTAGAAGAACTGTATCAAAACAGTTTTATCTACCATGATACGATTTGGTGGTAACAACCAAAAATGGTGCTAACTGAAAAGATCTCAATCAAAGAGATTCTCCCGGATCAATATGCAAAGCCTGGTTCAGCTCAATGTAGTATTGACAAGAAATAAGTCCTATTTTCTTTCAAAGTTCAAACTGTAGGAATTTAATACATGCCAATTCAGATGGAAATATGTAATCACGACTGAAAGCAATAAAAGTAGCGTCCTTTTTTTTGCATTTATCTTGAAGAAAGTTGATTGTATTTATTTACCTGATAATGGATCCCCACATTACTTGTAGTCATAACTGGGGACCGGGGGGCTGGGCGATTCGAAGCTCTCTAGAACTTGTGTCTTTGCGCCACTCTTGTTGGCATTCTCCTCCTTCTTATCTCCTCCAAAGAAACCTCCAAACCAGGAGGAGGAGGAGGAGGAAGGAGATTCTTCTACTCCTGGTACGGCTGCGGGTGCCCCCACAGAAGAAGAGAAGCCGGGGGGAACCACCATCCCCTGGGGATGGGGATTGCCATGGCCATGGCCAAGGGGATCCTCCATGGGGATCCCCTGGGGGCTGCTGAGGAACCTGTTAAGCATGATTCCAGCCCCCTCGATGAGGGCGAGGAGGACGCCACCGAAGATGGCGGACCTGGCGGCAGGGCCGGGGCCCTGGCGCATCTGGAGGAAGCCTCCGGTGGCGGCGCCGGCGATGATTGAGTTCCACGGGTCCTCCTTCTGGCGGACGTAGACCATGGTGCAGTCGAAGGCCGAGAAGAGGCCTCCCCAGACAGCGAAGCTTCCGCCGACGCGGGGCGCGTTCATGCGCACGGCCTGGGCCCCTCCCGACAGCCGCTCTCCGTTGGGGGAGTTGTAGATCCCCTTCAGGAAGTGAAAGGCCGATCCCCCGACCGCACCCATGCCGAAGGCGCCGCCCACGTCGTCTAATATCCGGTCGGGGCATGGCTCGCGGGATGTCTCGGGGGTTCCCATACCTCTCTCTGTTTCGCTTCCCTTTTCTCTTCTCAAGGAAAAAACTCGCTCGGGGTAGGGTGGGATGGGGTGGGGTGGGTTTATAACTTTGTAGGGTTAACTAGGGTTTGTGCAAAATTTTGGCCAACTAAATAGATTAGGTAATTTCTAAATGCACTCCATGTTTTACTCCAGATAGTCCACAATACTAATATAAAGTAGTACTGGCAACAAAGTCGGCGGTCCTAAAGAATTTGAATATTAAGATAGACTGTCAACGAAATTGGTAGTCCTTCTTAATATTTGGACTGTCAACTTTGTTGGCAGTAAATGTGGAGGGTCTTTAGAAATTGCCATAAATTAAGGTGGTGATTGGTTTAGAATAAACGATTCGGTTTATTTGATTTCAACCCAATCAAAAGAGTCAAACCAAGCATCATAAAAAAATTAAGTCAAACCAAATAAACTATTGTGTTTTTGCCTGCACCATCAAAACAAAATTCTGAATTAAAATTCTATAAAGTCCAAATTAAAATCGAATCGAAACTAGCTATAACAATCAAACGAACCGATAATTGATTCAGTTTATTCGATTTGGCTACTTTTACAGTCTTGGTCGTGCGGAGCCCTAACTTGACATTGTGATTACATTATATTAGAATTTTATAATTTTTATATATATGTTTGTTGTATTTCAAATTTGGACCCAAAGCTGGACTATTTGTTAAATTATCAAAATTGAACTTTAAAACATATACATGGAATTGTTGTTTTTAAAATATATAGAAAGATACACAAATCTTTAATTATAAAATATGCATAAATTGAGGGTATTTAATAATTGCATAAGTCATATTCGATTTTCGATTTTTGATCGAGATCGAATAAGATATTTTAATTTCAAAATCGCTAATTATTCTTCGAACCGAACAGAATCTCTTATGGGTTTTGGCTCAGTTCAGTCTGGGTCTAAAATCGAATAATGTTCTGTCACGTCCCAGTTCCAAAATATATAGGAACCTGAGCGCGACCATGCCAGCTAATACGATCTAGGGTAAGCTCCCAATTTAATGGACTTATCCCTGGACGTACTCTGCTGTAAAGGGTAACTAAGAGTAACTGTTAATCTATATCTCAATCCACAGTAATGAAATGAATTATCAAGAATGAACATAATATACGAAAGTTGGCCACCAAATAATAGACATGTTCGAGCAAGCTCGAGAAAGGAATAAGCTTGGTAATAATAGGCTACATAGCAGCATGAAGCAATTACAGGTGAAGATATAAGCAAGAAAGAGTAAAAGGAAATACCAAAAACACATATGTAAATATATACCTGAGACATCGGTGCATCATGCAGTACCTGCCAGCTACTCTGTACTAACTGCTCAGCGAATACCTGGAGAGATCACCAGGTCCTCAGAGGGACGTAACAAGATACAGAAATACATGCCATAGTATGTACTGAACATAAATGATCAACCTGAATCACAACGTGGTCCAATATCCAGTCATCAATCAGTAACCCACATCTCTGACCAATCCTGATCAGTGGAAGGCATACCAGTCCATGATAAGACACTGTTTCATGATACGATCTGACATAGGTATATGAACTAACCAGTCTATGTGAATGCATATTAAAGACAACCTTTGGCGTATGGGTAGGTGAGTAAGAATTTACGTCGAAGCACGGGCCGAGCATCGGATCACGAGCCGACTAGTACTATACTAGCGTACCTCCCGACCGAACTTGGCGGGCAGCTAGTGGCCGCTGCCGGATATACCCGACTAGTAAGTACCTATGCCCATACCCGGGCCCCCACTGAGGCTAACATAAAATAATATAACTGTCTGTCCCATGCGCCTACTGGTTGTCTTCTCCGTCCGAGGAAATGTACGAGTCGTTTTCATGACTCAGACCATCCATATCTTAATGCGAGTCTCTAATCTAGAAATTATCTAACTCTATATGTACCGACACACGAACTGCTCGTACCGATGATCAGCCGAATGCGTAAGTTCATGCCAACACAACGACTCTCACTCAAGGTGCCGTGTAATATCTCGTGTCAAGTCATAGAAGTTATTCGGGATAACTTCTCCATCTCGGGTATGTCGACTAACTCTAAGTTACACACACGCACACACCCATAACATCGATGCCATCATCGATAAAAACCCAAGTCATCATTGGATACACACTACCAGTGTCACCAACTAACAATACAAAGATAGATATGAATAATGTAAACAGTACAAGTGTGGCAAGGTATCTTGCCTAGGGTGAAGCAGTGAGCCAATGATGTCCTGCAGACAAATCGTCGTCCAAGAAAGGTAGCAACATAGGAGTCTACATGAACGTCGCCGAATGCTAAAATAAATATCACCAACGTTCCCAGAATAAGTAAAATAGCTAGGATAGACTATCCATAAGTCCAATTCTGAATACAGGGACAAAATGGTAATTCGGATCAAGATGCGATTCACCGTTGGACCCACTTTGCACCGAAAACGTGTCAGGATTAAAGTCATCAAAATCTAGCAAATTTTATGTCTACGAGTCCATAATGATGATACGAACCCAACGGTATGTTCAGAAGTGGATTCCGATGAGCCGATCTCAAAATGATCCGTTGACTCGGACATTGGAATCTGGTTTGCACGGAAATATGCGCCGGAGCCCAAGTCCACTAAATCTAGCAAAGTATATGTCAACGAGTCCAGAATGATGATACAAACCCAACCGTATGTCCATAAGTGGATTCCGATGAGCCGATCTCAAAATGACCCGTTGACTCGGACTGTGGGGCCCACCTTATACCGAAATACGTGCCAGGGCCTATGTCCTCCAAATCAAGCAAACTATATATGAAATCGTGCTAGAACGACACCATGAGTCTACTAGTGGTGTCAGAATTGGAATTCGGAGTCCCGGGTTCAAAAATTAGAATTTAACAAGTTGAAAATTACGAATTCGGACGGTCAACTTTGGCGTCGAATTCAACCAATCAAACAAGTTCAAATTGGAACGAAACTTAGAACACAAGAAGAGGGTTATACCAGCTGTGCACAGGAACTGGTGGCACATCAAACGGAGCTGCGACGGCGAAGATACAAGTCCACGAAGTTGGCTCCACAAAACTGTCCAAAAACGAACACAATTATTCGGGCAACTTGGCGGCCGATTTTGACATATCAAATAACAGAATTAACGGCTGAAACTTTAGGAGGAGTTAGAGCTATATACCGAGATTACAACGGAGGAAAGACTTCGACGATCCAACGGTCGGATCGCCCAGAAAATACGTACAAAATTGTTATCCTGAAATACGGGTTATGGCTTCACCATTCGTGCGCGTCAACGGGGTTTCGATTTCAAGGTCGAAATCGAACTCCTGTGAGGCTCAGGGAGGCGACCCAATTCTAGGGGGTGGCATGCCGGGCTGCGCGCAGCCAAGGTTCAGCGACGACAACGACCGGAGGCGACTGGCGGCGGTGGTTGGCCGCGCGCGGCCTGTAGCGGCTGCTATAGCACCGCAACGTACGCGTGCATGGAGAGCGGCACTGCACACGACCGCGTGGAGTCACAGCGTCGCCACGTGCGATGGTCGACGACCGTCCAAGGGCGCTGCGGGGAGGCCGTGTTGGCCGGCCGAGAGGCACACGACGGCGGCAAAAATGCAGCAATAGTAACGGCTGGCTCGTCGGCGATGGCTGCACGCGGTGGATGCGCACGATAGCACGACGGTGGCCAGGCGACGCTAACAGTAGCAGCAGCAATGGCTGCAGAAGCTCCTTCAACAACAGCAGCGGCCATGACGGCTGTTGCCATTGAGGGGAAGGACCAGAGGAAGTTCGGGGGAGAAGATGATGAGGGTGATAATGAAGAAGATGGTGTGGGAGGAGGGGAATGGTGGAGTAGGGTTTAGTGGAGTGAAGAAGAAGAAGATGACAATGAGGAGAAGAGAGGAGGAAGAAGGGGTGATGCGGTTTGGAATATTAAAGAGAGGAAGAGAAAGAAGAAGCAGCAGTATGGAGGGGTGTGTGCTGGTTATGTGGGAGAGGGGGTGAGGTGATGTGAGGAGAGAGAGAGAAAGAGAGAGAGTTATTATATATTAGAAAGAGAGAGAAGGGCATATTTACAAATGTAGAGAGAGAATGAAATATTTACAAAGTGTAGAGAGAGATATTTGTGTGGGGTATTGTAAAACCCCTTATTATTTAAAGGAATATTTAAATTATTTTTTGGATTTTATTTAATTCTAATTTATTTTTATCTTATTTATATTATATAAAAGGACTATAGCCATGGTTGAGTTTGAATATGCAAGACGACTAGAAAGTATGGCATGCCTAGCATAGTCGGGTGCTTTAACTAGTATGCTAGCCATGTTAGGAATGCCATGGTCATATTGTAATCTCTTGCATGTTAACCATTCAAATTATGGCACAAGTTATATTTTATTTAATTAATTAGTTAAGAAAGCCTTTATGACTTTTTAGGAGACCCGATTGCACAAAACCTTCCCAAACCTCTTCCAAGCCAAACCCAATCCTATGTAGGCATGTTGAGAATTAATAAATATTAATAATTACATTTATTTGTATTTAATTCAGATTTTATAGTATAATTACATAGATAGAATTAAATAGTTCTATATTAGGAAATCCCTTTTTAAATCCTCAATCCAATCAACTTGCCAACTCATCAAACAACCAAATCAAGCCAAGTGGACCCCCACCATGATAATTTCGGCCAAGCAACCCCCCCATGGCCGAATGCATCAAATTAAATAGGATTTAAATCCTAGATTGCTTAAAATTTATTTAAGGATACGTTTAAATATACCAATTTATTCCAAATTTTAACCAAATCCAAATCTTTCTCTTCCTCACCTTTGGCAGACCAAAACCCTCTCCCTCTCTATAATTTCGGCAGCAACAAACTTCCCATAGCCTCCATACATCATCTTCTCCATTGCACATCTCTCCATCCTTCACAAAAACTCATCTCCTCCACCATACATCCCCGAAACCCCTCAAAACAAAGCCTAAAAACTCCATCTCCCCCATCCAGTCCTCTATAGCCATTATAAACTCTCCCATACTCACCAAGAGAGGATTAGCAAGTGAGAATAGCGGAAAAGATTGGAGCTTTGGTGAAGAGAAGTCGTCATCACCCTTTCTAGCAAGGATCTTTGGTAAGAACCCTAATCTTTTCTTCTAAAAATCTTTGCTAAAATTTTGTAGAAAA
This sequence comes from Iris pallida, assembly GCA_029216955.1. Taxonomy (NCBI): domain Eukaryota; kingdom Viridiplantae; phylum Streptophyta; class Magnoliopsida; order Asparagales; family Iridaceae; genus Iris; species Iris pallida. The sequence goes on from JANAVB010021200.1 coordinate 1,508,986, forward strand.
TATGTTATTAATTCTGTAGAAATCATATTTTGATGGATTTTGTTAGGTATAATAATCCATAAAGATTTCATAAAATATAGGCATAATATTCATGTGTCGGTAGGATCAAAATTAACCCCATTGTGAAGGAACTATGAGTTATTGGTGCCTATTTTAGAAACTGAATTTTATGTGTGTTCATATACATAAATTAGGATTTTTAAGTATTTTTCCACAATTTTAGCAACTCAAATCTGGTCGAGAAAATTGTAGGTCAAAACTAGCTAATTTCGGGTAACCGGCTGACCTAGAATGTCCCAAACTTGTAGTATAACTCAACTCTTGTACCTCTGATATTATTCTATGAAATAAAGTATTTTATTGCTGTTTAAAATATATTTTTGGTTATTTTAGAAATTTTGAGTCATTAACTATGTTCCGGGCGAGTTTCGGGTAGACTAGCTGACTTATTAATCAACTAGTCATAAATGTCTTTAGAAATATTAATTCTGAAATTTCAGAGATAAATCTGTAGAAAATTAGTTTAAATATTATTTTTATAATTTTTATATGATTTTTAAGTATGTTATTGAAGTAGGGGCATAACCGACTAATTAAAAGTTAAAAACCCTAAAACTGTGTTTCGATGTCTCGTGGAACTTGTGTGTGATTGTATGGATCTAAATGGTTCTACGAGAGATTGAATATAATTTTAACACATTACTTTGAATATTTAAGTCGTGTCGTAAGTTACATAAGTAGTGACTTAATTTAGTTAATTAATTATCTAGGAGCGTCGGGTTCCGGAGGCGTGGACGCGGGAGCGGCGTTTCATATTTACAGTACAGAATCAGGCAAGATACCTTGCCATTATACTATTTACATTCAGTCTACATTTATTTACATATCACTGTTCATTATTTTCAGTTATTACAGTTCTTGATTTACTACATGCTCAGTGATTATTAGTTACTTTGTTACTATCCTTTGATTGCATATGAACTTAGAGTTAGGGGACTACCGTTTGTAGTGTATTGCATATGCCTCGACACAGTTGTACCACGAGGATGTGTGAGACGAGTAGCATGTAGAGGTCCTTGCGTGTGGGCTGATCCCCCATGTGCATGCGTTAGGGCTAACTGCTAATAGAGGCATGTTAGGAGACTTAGCAGTTAGTAGAGGTATACGAGACATGGATGTGACTCTGTTAGGCATTGGGTGGAAAGAACAGTTCTTTAACGTATGGGTCCTTATGCACTTTTCTATTACTGATACTGCTGGCCTCTGACATTCGAGGAATGTTACGCTTTGAGGTCCCTGGTATCCTGATGGGACCATGCCTGAGTTACTGCTACTAAGCCAGATACCCATGCGTTGGAGGTTTGTTCTTAACTGCATGAACACATTAGTACGGTTAGATTACCTTATTGTTGTCTTGTCACTTATATTCTTTGTGGCATATTTTGTATTCAGTATTTATGGCATGTTTTTCCTGTATCTTGTTACGTCCCTCTGAGGACCTAGTTATCTTTCCATATGTGTGCTGCTGTGATATTGCAGGTGTTCTAGTCGAGGTCGCGATCTTCTCTATTCATCCGGAGATGACGTGCCTTAGGTCTTCTTTGCTACTCCCGCCAAATCATTTCCGTTTCCATGTATATTTTTCCTTACTTGTTGGTAGTGGATTTGTCTCCGCCCAACGTATTGTACAAAGACTTATTACAGTTGATTATATGATATCTTTATTCTTCATTTGTGGATGAGATTAGATTACTCTTGGTTTACTGTATTTTACAGCTTATGTACTCATACGAGGTTTCCATATATTGGAGTATACTTCGTATGTATGCAGCTGGCATGGATACGTACCTAGTCCTAAGTATTTTGGGACTGGGGCATTACATGTTTTTGTGGTGGCCCATGCAGGTCAAGTTTGTCACATCGGTTATTCTACTATACGGATGCGAACCTGCATATAGGATTAGGATATAGGAATCTCATCCACAAGCTTGACTTTCTCCCTCAATTCCAAATCTCGAACTCTCATCCGATTATCTTGATTTCCTTCTGCTTGATTCCTTTCACTGCAAATCTTATCTTTTTTCGAGTTGAATAGGGAGGTTAGGAGATAACTCATACGAGTATACGTGTTATATTCCTTAATTACTCTATTAGTTGACTTCGTAAGTTGAGTAGTATGACTAGAACCTACCATCCGTATCCTTTTAACCTAGTATTAAAGTGTAACAGAGTGATAATGATTATATACTAGTGTAGGAGAGATGTTTACCTAGAATATAGAGATTTCGTAGCCCATACCCATTGGTCAACTAAGGCCAGATACAAGAACCAGTAGGACGACTGTATACGCAAGCACGCCGGATAAGACTTAGATCCTTGTGAAACTCGAACTATTTATTACTGCTTTCAACGTATTCTCCCATACTTATACTTTAAACTACCATGAATGACGACGCTATTTATAGCCTAGTTTTGCAAGCTTATTCTTTGTCGAGCTTGTTCAGGACATATGTATACTGGGGACGCCCATATGCATGTTGTCTAATTAGAATCAATGTATTATGGTCTGATCAACCATAGTGCACTTGGTTCGCTCTTTATATGATTATCCCACGTGGATTGAGATATAGAGGTATCTAGGATCTCATCCGCGACTGCATTGAAAATTCCTCTTGGATTACACATTCGCCTTTGAATCACGTAATTGTATTCAATGCATCTTTCTTGAACTCTTTATTGCTTTTGTCTTTCACTGATTGGAAAGACGAACACTCGTATTTGATAGATAAATACAGAGTATCCCTATGGCCATGGTAGTTATATGCACAAGTATAGTAACCATCGGCCAAGCCATATAACTACAACCTTGCCTAAATTTGCTCGTCCTTCCCTCGACCCTAATAGTAATATCGTGACCTTCTAGTCATTTGAGCTTGAAAGATGAGTAAGATCTTACCCTTGGATAAGCCACAAACCTATGAGACTATCTAATCTCTAGGAATCATTTATTGTGAGTCTCCAAATATTCATCTTGATTCTTGGCTTAACTAGCAACCCGTATGCCTTAACTCAAACCTTACTTGACTAGGTCCCCACAGTTTAGACAGAGAAGAATAGACCAAAACAACGACAAGCATTGCAAGGACTGTGGTAGACACCCATTCCAAGATTAGAGATTCAGCAGATGTTACTCTAGGTATAAAATTCTATTATCAACGAAGTGACATAATATTAGAACAACACATTCACCAGCTTAGCTAAAATCTGTAGCATGACGCCCCGTCATTATGTTGTATTAGTAATCAACAAGTGATGCATGAGCACTACATTTAATACCTCTAGAACGCTTGTGACTATAGTCTGGCAGGTTTGACACAAATAGAAATTCACGACTTAGTAGTTAAGGATCTTTCCCATGACGTGCTTTAGGGTTTGTTATTCCACCGATAGACTCTCGTATACCATGGACAAGCGGGTCATTCCATCTTATCGACTCAGGTACCACTGTATGCGATTATTTCTATTTATTAGGACTCGGGTTACAATCTTCGAAACTGATTCACAACTACCCTATCATGTTATCGATCACATCGTGACTTATTATTACCAAAGGTCAAGGTACGATGTCGCAACTCAAATATTCCTAACCTCTTTATTCCTAAAACCACATCCTAGTCTCTAGATTGAATAGATTGTAAGCCATTCTTACTTTTAGTAATTTGGGGATCACCGATTGATTGAGATAAATTGGTTCTCACTAGTATGATAAATTAGTGACTCGTGAACTCCCACTTTCTTTTTAGATCTTTTGGTGTCCCTTACCGTGACTTTGATATTTGAAGTGTAATATTAGCTGTTACCTTCCAACAAAATTTATATGCAAAACTTAAACAAGTCCACCTTCAAGTAGACATATCATGTCCCACACAAACACATCTCCTTGGACTCTATTATCATGATACGACTTTCAGGTCAAAAGGGACTAGCGATAACCCTTACCATAACACCGGTGCACTTTCGGACTGCAGTTAGAGATCCAACCTTGACTCAAATCTTTTGGCCCAATATATGGTTGTGATCTACTCGAAGCCCTCTATGCACATGCCACTAGTGTGACACTCAATAGAGGCCTTGTGTGCTACTTAAACACAAAAGTCACGGAAGGCGCATATCACGACCTATAGAACCTATTCTACCAACCCGACGGGAAATTTGCCTAAACACTTGAATTTGAACCTATTCTATATTACCCTAACCTAATAGGGATGGTTTAAAATTCCACAAAATTTTGTTCAGCCATTATAGATTAAAATCTAAAGTTCATGCAATCAAAGATTGAAGTCCAATTAGGGAACCTATTGAGACTCAGTAAAACCCATCATAGCCTATCGCCATATTGGGACTATAAAACCAAACTTGATGAATAGGCCCTCACTCCTATTATGTAGGCCCCACCTCTCGGCTCACTAATTCTCCTTCCATAGATTTCGTAACTGTATCTCTTCGTAGCCTATGTTATGCATCTCTCGGTACCAACTTACTTTCGGATATACTTGACCAAGACCTCTCATACAGTTTTGACCAAACATAGTTAATATATGGGCCATATTAAATAGATAATACCTAGACTTCCTATAGAGTCTGTGACTATGATTGGAAATACCTCATACTTCCTATACCTTCTTGAAATTTGACCTTCTTAGAAGCCCTATTACTGTGCTTTCCCCGATTAACCAACTTCTATAAGTTGGGTAGAACATTGAACTTATTATACTCTACCTCTCAGAATGAGATTACAATCGTGACTGTTCTTCCGTCTGTATGGAATTTATGAAACGATCTTTTATTTTGCATTTTATATCCCTTTGCTCGTGCGTTTAGATAACTACGGTAACAGATTGCAACCTAAATTCTTCAAGTCAATCATAGAATCATTTTTGTTTAAATTAATAGCAAATTTTAAATTTTTTGGCCAATAGATCACAAGCCTCTCTAAGAAACATAAGATTTTGAATTAGCAAGTGGTTGGAAATGATTGGTTCCAATTAGACTAATAATTCAATGGGTTATAACGTCGACCCATATTCGTATCATGTGATACCCTCGACCATGATTTTGATAATTGAAGCACAACGCTAGCCTTTTCCTTTCGACAAAGTTAACACTCACGAACTAGACTAGTCATGCTACTCACATGACATACATGTCCCACGTAAACGAACTTTTCAGTGCTCCATTTAAAAATTACACCACGTGTATGACACATTGTTTTCTCAAAACAAACCATAGAGACCCAAATTCGACCTATTCGATTTCACCCATGCAAATATCGACCCATTCCCTTAATTAAACTGAATACTCAAGATCTATACAAGACGCACACCTATGACAAATGCCTTCCAACAAGCAAGCGCATGCCTCCTACACAACACCAAACATCAGCCTACACATATTAGTCGTTTTGACTTAGAGTTTTCAAAACACTTGCCTAATCATATTCTATAGCCTGGGTTCTTTAATTATCATTGATTCTCATCACTTGGCCATAAATTTTTCTTTCCTAAGTTTTCAAGCTCACTTCTTTGTTTTCCATGTTAGACGTAGAACGAATCCTTCTGAACCGACACACCTTAGTAAATTCAAACAAGAGGTTGCTACGAGCTTGTCAAAAGCATGACCCCTAGAGTTACAATGTTTGATTGTAGTAACTTTCTTATAGTTGTTATTGACCAAGAATGTCACGGTATTATCGAGGCTCACTTAGAATCAAAGATTGCGGTCAGAAGTGTCCATTATTCTCATGCCCCTCCCTAGAGATTGTCCTCCGCAAAGTCTTGTAATGACGATGATCTTTACCGATGGCCAACTTCTATAAGTTGGGTAGAGTCTGAAAGAAAGCATACCCCATCTTGTAAAATATGAGGTCAATTGGGATTCCTATGACAACCATCCCCTCCATCCTTTCAAAAATTGAGCTAAGATTTGACGTACCTACTCTCCCTCCGTACAAAATCTCGCAATTCTTGATATTATGATTATTTTTAATTTCGAGGACGAAATTGTCATAAGTTGGGTAGGATGTAAAACCCCTTATTATTTAAAGGAATATTTAAATTATTTTTGGATTTTATTTAATTCTAATTTATTTTTATCTTATTTATATTATATAAAAGGACTATAGCCATGGTTGAGTTTGAATATGCAAGACGACTAGAAAGTATGGCATGCCTAGCATAGTCGGGTGCTTTAACTAGTATGCTAGCCATGTTAGGAATACCATGGTCATATTGTAATCTCTTGCATGTTAACCATTCAAATTATGGCACAAGTTATATTTTATTTAATTAATTAGTTAAGAAAGCCTTTATGACTTTTTAGGAGATCCGATTGTATAAAACCTTCCCAAACCTCTTCCAAGCCAAATCCAACCCTATGTAGGCATGTTGAGAATTAATAAATATTAATAATTACATTTATTTGTATTTAATTCAGATTTTGTAGTGTAATTACATAGATAAAATTAAATAGTTCTATATTAGGAAACCCCTTTTTAAATCCTCAATCCAAACAACTTGCCAACTCATCAAACAACCAAATCAAGCCAAGTGGACCCCCACCATGATAATTTCGGCCAAGCAACCCCCCCATGGCCGAATGCATCAAATTAAATAGGATTTAAATCCTAGATTGCTTAAAATTTATTTAAGGATACGTTTAAATATACCAACTTATCCCAAATCTTAACCAAATCCAAATATTTCTCTCCCTCACCTTTGGCCGACCAAAACCCTCTCCCTCTCCATAATTTCGGCAGCAACAAACTTTCCATAGCCTCCATACATCATCTCCTCCATTGCACATCTCTCCATCCTTCACAAAAACTCATCTCCTCCACCATACATCCCCGAAACCCCTCAAAACAAAGCCTAAAAACTCCATCTCCCCCATCCAATCCTCTATAGCCATTATAAACTCTCCCATACTCACCAAAAGAGGATTAGCAAGCGAGGATAGCAGAAAATATTGAAGCTTTGGTGAAGAGAAGTCATCATCACCCTTTCTAGCAAGGATCTTTTGTAAGAACCCTAATCTTTTCTTCTAAAAATCTTTGCTAAAATTTTGTAGAAAATATGTTATTAATTCTGTAGAAATCATATTTTGATGGATTTTGTTAGGTATAATAATCCATAAAGATTTCATAAAATATAGGCATAATATTCATGTGTCAGTAGGATCAAAATTAACCCCATTGTGAAGGAACTATGAGTTATTGGTGCCTATTTTCGAAACTGAATTTTATGTGTGTTCATATAAATAAATTAGGATTTTTAAGTATTTTTCCACAATTTTAGCAACTCAAATCTGGTCGAAAAAATTGTAGGTCAAAACTAGCTAATTTCGGGTAACCGGCTGACCTAAATGTCCCAAACTTGTAGTATAACTCAACTCTTGTACCTCTGATATTATTCTATGAAATAAAGTATTTTATTGCTGTTTAAAATATATTTTTGGTTATTTTAGAAATTTTGAGTCATTAACTATGTTCCGGGCGAGTTTCGGATAGAATAGCTGACTTATTAATCAACTAGTCATAAATGTCTTTAGAAATATTAATTCTGAAATTTCAGAGATAAATATGTAGAAAATTATTTTAAATATTATTTTTATAATTTTTATATAATTTTTAAGTATGTTATTGAAGTAGGGGCATAACCGACTAATTAAAAGTTAGAAACCCTAAAACTGTGTTTCGATGTCTCGTGGAACTTGTGTGTGATTGTATGGATCTAAATGGTTCTACGAGAGATTGAATATAATTTTAACACATTACTTTGAATATTTAAGTCATGTCGTAAGTTACATAAGTAGTGACTTAATTTAGTTAATTAATTATCTAGGAGCGTCGGGTTCCGGAGGCATGGACGCGGGAGCGACGTTTCATATTTACAGCACAGAATCAGGCAAGATACCTTGCCATTATACTGTTTACATTCAGTCTGCATTTATTTACATATCACTGTTCATTATTTCCAGTTATTACAGTTCTTGATTTACTATATGCTCAGTGATTATTAGTTACTTTGTTACTATCCTTTGATTGCATATGAACTTAGAGTTAGGGGACTACCGTTTATAGTGTATTGCATATGCCTCGACACAGTTGTACCAGGAGGATGTGTGAGACGAGTAGCATGTAGAGGTCCTTGCGTGTGGGCTGATCCCCCATGTGCATGCGTTAGGGCTAACTGCTAATAGAGGCATGTTAGAAGACTTAGCAGTTAGTAGAGGTATACGAGACATGGATGTGACTCTGTTAGGCATTGGGTGGGAAGAACAGTTCCTTAACGTATGGGTCCTTATGCACTTTCCTATTACTGATTCTGCTGGCCTCTGACATTCGAGGAATGTTACGCTTTGAGGTCCCTGGTATCCTGATGGGACCATGCCTGAGTTACTGCTACTAAGCCAGATACCCATGCGTTGGAGGTTTGTTCTTAACTGCATGAACACATTAGTACGGTTAGATTACCTTATTGTTGTCTTGTCACTTATATTCTTTGTGGCATATTTTGTATTCAGTATTTATGGCATGTTTTTCCTGCATCTTGTTACGTCCCTCTGAGGACCTGGTTATCTTTCCAGGTGTGTGCTTCTATGATATTGCAGGTGTTCTAGTCGAGGTCGCGATCTTCTCTATTCATCCGGAGATGACGTGCCTTAGGTCTTCTTTGCTACTCCCACCAAATCATTTTCGTTTCCATGTATATTTTTTCTTACTTGTTGGTAGTGGATTTGTCTCCGCCCAACGTATTGTACAAAGACTTATTACAGTTGATTATATGATATCTTTATTCTTCATTTGTGGATGAGATTAGATTACTCTTGGTTTACTGCATTTTACAGCTTATGTACTCATACGAGGTTTCCATATATTGGAGTATACTTCGTATGTATGCAACTGGCATGGATACGTACCTAGTCCTAAGTATTTTGGGACTGGAGCGTTACAGGTATTCATGAGGGAACAACATGAAGCTTGGGTTGGGCTCAATTGAGTCGGGTCGGGTCAAAATCGGGCTTGCTGCCATAAATGATTTAATTTTTAGATATTTATGAGCATGGGTAAATAAGCAGCATGCAGGGGCTCAATTGAACGGGACACAAGAGTCATATGGGTAGTAGGCTTAATGTGGGCCGTGTCCATATTTTGGGTCGACGTGTTTGGGTCAAAAAGGTGTCACCAATTTAAGTTGAAAATAAATGTGACTCCGTGGGATAAATCAAGATTAGGTCAAATGTCAGGAAAGTTGTGCGATAAAAATGAAGCACAAGATGGTGTGTCTGAGTAGGACACGAAGGTCATGGGTGAGGAGTGTCTCGAGTAGATCATGCATGACAAGTTGGTTTGGAGAAAATGACTAGCCTCGTGCTCATAAATTAAAAGTCACGGCAACGTGCATATAATGATCAAAAATAAAAGTGGAAATTTAATAATAACTAAAAAAAGATCAAATGTCCTATATTTATTCGAAAGTTCTGCGATGCAAATAGAGCACAAGGGAACAAGTTTGAGTGGGACATGATATATCAACATGAAGATAAACTTATCTAGATTAAAGCTCACGAAGGGCATTTCGAGATAATGACATCTCTTGCGCTCCAAAAATCAAAGTCACAAAAAAGTATATTTAATGATCAAAATAATTATAATTAAAATATCTATTGGAAATAATTACTTTAATAAAATTTAAAATAATCCCTAAAATCCACGAGGCTTACAACCTACCCACCTTATAGAATTTCGTCCTCGAAATTAAAATAAGACATGGTATAAGAAGGATAGATGATCAAAATCTTAATGGAGTCAAGTACGACTAGTCCCGACCAGAAGACCATAGTCGTGATTCTACTAGCAAAGTTTTAGAAAGGCATAGGGGAATTTTAAGTATTACAGTCTACAATACTCCTAGGCACTATCATGGTATTATTGGGCAATATCTCTACAAGGGAATTACTGTCACCTCAGTGCTAATCCTATATGGTTCAGAGTTCAATAGACAAAAAGGAATTGGCTTGGTTGGGCACAACCAGAGCGAGGGGCATAAAAGGATTTATAACCAAGTTCAAGTGATTCACGAACAAGAAAGTTAAAGACAATGGTACGGAGAGTTTCGAAAAGCTCAAGAAAAGGTTTTCCACAAGAATATGGTACGACTAAGTAGAGCTTGATCAGAAATTTGGAAGGAATGACACCTTAGGATAAAATGATCGTTTGGCAAAAGAGAGATGAGATCAGGGTTTTAGGTTTGAGGTCAAGGCATAGAGAAGGAAGAATATGAACTTCTTAATCGTAATTAGAATGATAAGCTGGCTAAATCACGTTACGAGCTTAGAAATAAGAAGAGAAGGAATATGGATGTGTCTCAAACAAATATGGAAAGTCACCTAGAATAATCTGAAAATCAAGCGGGCTGAGATAATTACACACCAATTCATACTATAATTTAGCCTATTTATCAGGTCCCTAGGATAATATATGATCCATCAAACAAGGCTATTCACTTATTCCATAATCCAACTCATAATATTTCAAAAGTTCTTGATATCATCAAATTTTCTATTAGTACACTCCATTCTACGGCTTTCCCATTTCAATTGTAACTTCCGCTAACACAATATCAAGATGCTCATAATGTAATATGCTCAGGCCTTCAGACGTCTTTAATTCTTGAAAACTTTAATTCTTAACTTATCCTTTTGGGAATATCTCCATCTTCAAGAAATTTGTCATCCACTATGTACTTACTCAGCTCTAGATTCTATGTCTCAAACTGTTTAGGATTGCTCTACCTCTCTAGCTTGAAATCTTTTATTCTCATCTCCTGCCATAATCTTGATCACGTACTTACAATTTCCCATATCAATATCTTCACTTTTCATTATCATTTTCCTAATCTTACCTTATGTATCATGAATTTATATCGTCTCTCCTCGAGAAAATCTCTTCATCATTTTTTTCTTTCCTGGATCTCAACTTCAAGATCTTGCTTAAGGTATGGTTCCCTCTGTAATCCTCTTTATGTTGTCATAGATAATCATTGCCATAATCCTCATCTCAATAATATTTTCCTAAAATTCCATTCTTATTCATCTTCATTCATTCAGACTAATGCATTGTTCTTTATAATTCTCTCTCCTAGCATATCCGCTACTTATCCTCAAACTAACATAATGTTCAGTTGTAATTCCTCTAGGTCTCTAACTAACTTGCATCAACAAAGGGTTTACTTGTCTGCCTCTTGAGTACGGTTCTAACTCTATTCCTAGATCCTTCGTTACGATTAATCATTGAAGATCATGATCAATTCTTAAACTTAATCAACCTTGAAACTCAATGCTATACCTTTACAAACCTTAAGTCATATCCCATAACAGGCTAACCAATGCTCCACCTTACCTATCCATAAACAATTATAGGTTCCTCACAGGCACGCCTAATTATCTACTAAGAAAATAAATCCGAGACTTGGTCTAATAAGTACTTATATCTAATACCTCTATCATAGCCTAACTGTATTGACTATTCTTCTAGTCTCTATCTCTAAAAGTTCATTCAAGGTTGGCTCAGCCAATATAGAGATCGTTGACTAGTCCAACTCAGTCTTGCATACTCATCAATCATATTTCTCTCTGCTATTGTTAAATCGAGAATAATCTTCCTATGGTGGTTCTTCATCATCCCCGAAATTTTCTTTTCCATTATACCATACTCCTGAATTCTATATCATTTACATAAAGATTCCTCAAATCTAGTACAACATAACTCCATATGTTTTATTTAGTCATGATCATCATGATCATCAATTTGTTTTATCCTGACGGTTCCTTGAACTCTAATTGCTATCATCCTTCGAAACTTTCAACTTGTCTTCCTTCAAGTTCAATCCCTTCAATCAAAGAATTTATGTTCCTTCCCTACAACCTGTATGGTTTTATCATAACCTTTTCCAGAACTCTCTCTAACTCAAGCAAAGGGTAGCATGGTTTGGCCTAGTGGTCCTCGTGTCTCATGTTATGGTTAAACCTTGCACTATTCTCTATTCCACATCCTATCTTAGAGAGGCATCTTTACAGTCTATTCACCTTAGCTAATTACCTAGTCCTGTCAAGCATGTGTTACTATATTCTTTCAGGTAAATTTACTAGCTCAATGTGATAATTCACATGATGTTGTCGAATCACTAATTTGCGACTCAGCAATTGTTCAACCAAAGGGATTTTCCTATGAAGAAATTTAAACCTTGACCAAAATGTTATTCTTATCCTATATGTCTATCTAGTAAAGATATCTATCCAAACCTCTATATACCCCAAATAATTACCTACAAGATATTCTATCTACCATAGTCACAATCAATAATAATATAATGACGAAGTGATCGTCAACACAAGTGTTCGTCCTTCCGATAGAGGCAAATACGAGAATTCATAAATAGTAATTCAAGAATGGTATGATTGAGCACAAATGCGAAATTTCAAAGGTGACAATAGAAGTCAAAGGAATTTTTCAATAGCAGTTGTGGATTGAGGATTCTAATATATCATCCTAACACAGGCTCGTCCGATACAGTAACGTAACCGAAACGATTTATCTCGACCTGCATGGGCCACTACTAAAATATGTCATGCCCCAGTACTAAAATATATAGGAACCTGAGCGCGACCAAGCTCCCAATTTAATGGACTTATCCCTAGACGTACTTTGCTGTAAAGGGTAACTAAGAGTAACTGTTAATCTATATCTCAATCCACAGTAATGAAATAAATTATCAAGAATGAACATAATATACTAAAGTTGGCCATCCAGTAATAGACATGTTCGAGTAAGCTCGAGAAAGGAATAAGCTTGGTAATAATAGGCTACATAGCAGCATGAAGCAATTACAGGTGAAGATATAAGCAAGAAAGAGTAAAAAGAAATACCAAAAACACATAGGTAAATATATACCTGAGACATCGGTGCATTATGCAGCACCTGCCAGCTACTCTGTACTAACTGCTCAGCGAATACCTGGAGAGATCACCAGGTCCTCAGAGGGACGTAACAAGATACAGAAATACATGCCATAATATGTACTGAACATAAATGATCAACCTGAATCATAACGTGGTCCAATATCCAGTCATCAATCAGTAACCCACATCTCTGACCAATCCTGATCAGTGGAAGGCATACCAGTCCATAATAAGACACTGTTCCATGATACGGTCTGACATAGGTATATGAACTAACCAGTCTATGTGAATGTATGTTGAAGACAACCTTTGGCTTTTGGGTAGGTGAGTAAGAATTTATGTCGAAGCACGGGTCGACGTCGGATCACGAGCCGAGGGAATTTGCATCGGAACACGGGCCGAGCGTCGGATCACGAGCCGACTAGTACTATACTAGCGTACCTCCCGACCGAACCTAGCGCGCAGCTAGTGGCCGCTGCCGGATATACCCAACTAGTAAGTACCCATGCCCATACCCGGGCCCCCACTGAGGCTAACATAAAATAATGTAATGTCTGTGCCATGCACCTACTGGTTGTCTTCCCCGTCCCAAGAAATGTACGAGTCGTATCCACGACTTAGACCATCCATATCTCAATGCGAGTCTCCAATCTAAAAACCATCTAACTCTATATATACCGACACACGAACCGCTCGCACCGATGATCAGTCGAATGCGTAAGTTCATGCCAACACAATGACTCTCACTCAAGGTGCCGTGTAATATCTTGTGTCAAGTCATAGAAGTTATTCGGGATAACTTCTCCATCTCGGATATGTCGACTAACTCTAAGTTACACACACGCACACACCCATAACATCGATGCCATCATCGATAAAAATCCAAGTCATCCTTGGATACGCACTACCAGTATCACCAACTAACAATACAAAGATAGATATGAATAATATAAACATTACAATTGTGGCAAGGTATCTTGCCTGGGGTGAAGCAGTGAGCCAATGATGTCCTGCAGACAAATCGTCAAGTCCAAGAAAGGTAGCAACATAGGAGTCTACATGAACGTCGTCGGATTCTGAAATAAACATCACCAACATTCCCAGAATAAGTAAAATAGCTGGGATAGACTATCCATAAGTCCAATTTTGGACACAGGGACAAAATGGTAATTCGGATCATGATGCGGTCCACCGTTGGACCCACTTTACACCAAAAAATGTGTCAGGATCAAAGTCATCAAAATCTAGCAAATTATATGTCTACGAGTCCATAATGACGATACGAACCCAACGGTATGTCCAGAAGTGGATTTCGATGAGCCGATCTCAAAATGACCCGTTAACTTGGACATTGGAATCCGGTTTGTACGAAAATGTGCGTCGGAGCCCAAGTCTACTAAATCTAGCAAAGTATATGTCAACGAGTCCAAAATGATGATACGAACCCAAGGTATGTCCAGAAGTGGATTTTGATGAGCCGATCTCAAAATGACCCGTTGACTCGGACTGTGGGGCCCACCTTACACCGAAATACGTGCCAGGGCCTACGTCCTCCAAATCAAGCAAACTATATATGGATTCATGCCAAAATGATGCCACGAGTCTACTGGTGGTGTCAGAATTGGAATTCGGAGTCCCGGGTTCAAAAATTAGAATTTAACAAGTTGGAAATTACGAATTCGGACGGCCAACTTTGGCGCCGAATTCAACCAATCAAACAAGTTCATATTGGAACGAAACTTTGAACACAAGAAGAGGGTTATACCAGCTGTGCACAGGAACTGGTGGCACATCAAACGAAGCTGCGACGGCGAAGATACAAGTCCACGAAGTTGGTTCCACAAAACTGTCCAAAAACGAACACAATTATTCGGGTAACTTGGCGGCCGATTTTGACATATCAAACTACAGAATTAACTGCTGAAACTTTAGGAGGAGGTAGAGCTATATACCGAGATTGTAATGGAGGAAAGACTTCGACGATCCAATGGTCGGATCGCCCAGAAAACACGTGCAAAGTTGTTGTCCTGAAACGTGGGTTCTGGCTTCACCATTCGCGCGCATCGACGGGATTTTGATTTCAAGGTCGAAATTGACCTCCTGTGAAGCTCGGGGAGGCGACCCACTGCTAGGTGGTGGCACGCCGGGCTGCACGCGGCCAAGGCACGGCGGCGACGACGACCGGAGGCGGCTGGCGACGGTAGTTGGCCGTGTGCGGCTAGTAGCGGCTGCTGTAGTACCGCAACGTGCGCGCGCATGGAGAGCGGCGCTGCGTACGACCGCATGGGGTCACAGCTTCGCCACGTGCGGTGGCCGACGACCAGACAAGGGTTCTGCGGGGAGGCCGTGTTGGCCGGCCGAGAGGCGCGCAGCGGCGGCAAAAATACAGCAGTAGCAACGGCTGGCTCGCCGGCGACGACTGCGCACCGTGGATGCGCACGACTGCACGACGGTGGACAAACGACGCTAACAGTAGCAACAGCAATAGATTCAGATGCTCCTTCAACAGCAGCAGCGGCCATGGCGGCTGTTGCCATTGAGGGAAATGAGGAGAGAAAGTTCGGAAGGAGAAAATGATGAGGGTGATAATGAAGAAGATGATGAGGGAGGAGGGAAATGGAGGAGTAGGGTTTAGTGGTGTGAAGAAGAAGAAGAAGATGACGATGAGGAGAAGAGAGGAGGAAGAATGGGTGATGTAGTTTAGAATATTAAGAGAGGAAGAGAAAGAAGAAGCAGCAGTATGGGGGGTGTGTGTGTACTGGTTATGTGGGAGAGGGGGTGAGGTGATGTGAGGAGAGAGAGAAAGAGAGAGAGTTATTATATATTAGAAAGAGAGAGAAGGGGATATTTACAAATGTAGAGAGAGAATGAAATATCTACAAAGTGTAGAGAGAGATATTTGTGTGGTGTGTTCATAAGGGAACAACATGAAGCTTGGGTTGGTCTCAATTGAGTCGGGTCGGGTCAAAATCGGGCTTGCTGCCATAAATGATTTAATTTTTAAATATTTATGAGCATGAGTAAATAAGTAACATGCGGGGGTTCAATTGAATGGGACACAAGAGTCATATGGGTAGTAGACTTAATGTGGGCCGTGTCCATATTTTGGGTCGATGTGTTTGGGTCGAAACGGTGTCCCCAATTTAAGTTGAAAATAAATGTGACTCCGTGGGGCAAATCGAGATTAGGTCAAATGTCAGAAAGTTGTGCGATAAAAATAAAGTACAAGATGGTGTGTCTGAGTGGGACACGAAGGTCATGGGGGAGGAGTGTCTCGAGTAGATCATGCATAACAAGTTGGTTTAGAGAAAATGACTAGCCTTGTGCTCCTAAATTAAAAGTCACGACAACGTGCATATAATGATCAAAAATAAAAGTAGGAATTTAATAATAACTAAAAAATGATCAAATGACCTATATTGACTCAAAAGTTCTGCGATGCAAATAGAGCACAAGGGAACAAGTTTTAGTGGGACATGATATATCAACATGAAGATAAACTTGTCTAGATTAAAACTTACGGAGGCCGTTTCGAGAGAATGACATCTCTTGCGCTCCAAAAATCAAAGTCACGAAAAAGTATATTTAATGATCAAAATAATTATAATTAAAATATCTATTGGAAATAATTACTTTATTAAAATTTAAAATAATCCATAAAATCCACGGGGCTTACAATGTTCACCCTAGTTTGGTTCACTAAAATGTAATCGTCATAATGTAATTGAGTTTGTAATGTACTGAATTTGTAATAAAGTTACAATTACATTATCATGTTTGTTTGGAACATGTAATCATACCATATATGTAATATCAATTATATTCAAATATTAACATAAAGTACCAAAACGAGAACATAGAGAATATGGAGAGTAAACTTTCATCTGCTCATGTACTAATTCCAAGAAGGTACGTAGTTGTTTCTTGCTGTTGTTGAGCTAATGTCAGATTAGATGTCCAACCTACAAACAAGCCACCATAGTGATTCAATATGCAAACATATTTTTGCTTTTAAACAGTCATAAATATGTTACACATGAGTAAATCAACATTCGACACAAGCATTCAACATAACATCCCC
>JANAVB010021200.1:1531083-1556083 GCA_029216955.1 Iris pallida
GACTGGCGTACCACTAAAGTTTACAGGAATTGCAATATTATTACTTATGATGCCCACATTAGACGTATGCAACTTTCCATCAATTGGCTAATCTTGCAAGTTTTTGTTGTGAATTTAAGTTTTAATGTTTTTATTTCCTTGTTTGATGCAGGTGTGTTGGTTTCCGATACTAGTAGAAATGTAAATTAGACTGAAGATAACTTGTTGAAGTGTGATCAGAACTATGTTGTTGGCTTACATGTAAATATCTACTTATTTCAGAGGGAGCCAATTCTCTTACTATATATATATATATATATATATATATATATATATATATATATATATATATATATATATATATATATATATATATATGGACACGGATCCAACAAGTCCCACAGGGGGAGCCCTACGAAAGTCCCACCACCGCGATGGGGTTCTGCAGACAGGACTCCTAATCCGCTTTTTAGTGTCTTGATAAAAACAGTCAACATTGAATCTCTCATTATTCTTCGCTTAACCTTCAAATATTCAATTTAAATATGTGAACTTTTAATAAGAATATAATATGACTGATTATTGAGTACCAATTGATCTTAACTTAAAAACTGTACCCACCACCACAACTGAGGAAAACCCAATGTACTATCTATCTATCAACTACGGAAAAACTAAGTGAATAAACATTTAGTTGAAGCAAAGAACATAATGCTAAAGAAATAAAAAAAACTTACCACATCATAGAATAATAGATCCAGCCCACAGGCTGGCTTAGCTAGAACGCTGGAATTTTCAACAAGGACTGCACCAGGAGAAACAAAAACAAAAGCCTAAATTTGGAGCAGAGAATGAAAATTCACCCATGGATCACAGTTTTACCTACCTCTTTCACTTGATCATAGCTGGCCAATTCTGTCGCATTTATAATAGCATTAAGTGCTACCGACCCCGGTCCTTCCTGCTCCAAGAAAGAAATTATGAACATATATCAGGAATTATCACCAACAAAGAAAGTAACATGCCAATAATTCCATTGAAAATAAATACTGTGAGTACCAGTAGAATTATAGCCATCTGATCAACAAGTTGCAAATTATATCAGGAAAAAGGAGCAAACACTGTAGAAAAAAAGCATTTGATCTTCAATCAATAACCTCCACAATATCCTTAAATTTCTTTTTTCCAAGAAAAAGATTGATCAGATAAAGGTTTGTCTATAAGGCCAAAACTAACTTATAAATGATTGGTTTTGTTGAAAGAGAAACTAAGGATGATTATGTATGAAGCTCAAACTTATATTGCTATATTAAGTAACAATATAATATTAAACACATATAGTGGCATTTTATAATTGGCATAGCGAGAAAATTATATTTTAAGCTAACTTCATTATGTAATTGATTTTGTTCAAATGAATAGCATGAAATGTACAGCAGTTGCACCCACCCAATAGACGTAATGATAAAACATGCTTTTTCAAATAATTTAAGGGATATTGCTGCAAACAATGATACTTCACTTACAAGTTGCCTGAGCTTTGCTTCATAACAACAAATGTATTCAAGGGACATTGTTGCAAACCAATAATTATTTTTTGTGTACAGCAATACCCATATCTTCCCTTATAACACAAAATAATCTGTCAGCGCTTTAATTAGTTCAATCCTTACTAGATCAAATCCGAACCAATTAGTTGAAACAATTGACAACCATGTCTTTAGGCGACAAAAGACAAGGTTTGCATTAAGATGAACTTTTTAGAATAGCCACAATTTAAATTCACATTCAAAACCAAAACCCAAACCAGACAATAATACTAATTCAGCTAAAACATGGAGCATTTTTACACATTGCTTGCAAAAATAAAGTAACCATGGTTCTTTACAGATTATGAAGACCAAAGTTTGAATGATTAAACTTTTGATAACTTTTGAGAAGTAGTTCCAATCAAGCGCATAGACATGAGCAAAATAAGAGTTATAAATTACTTTTGTTTACAATTGAAAATAACCGGACTTGGTGTTTAATAAAAGTAAGAATCAATTTTAAACACAGTACTTACTTCATGTCCAGTTCTTCTTTGCACATTAATGACTTGCTTCGAAGGAGTCCTTTCGGGCAATACTAAATCATTATAAGACTCATATAAAGGAACTTTAGAAGGAATGAAAAAACCTATGTTTTGTCCAAATGAAGGGCAATCTAGCCAACCTGTAAAATCAAGAACACTAAGATTATGTGAGACTTTATGGAATAATATATCTTTGCAATATCAATGACAGTAAAATTCCCTTAAATTCCACAATGATGGATACGTTGAGAAGGATTGATTTTCATGGATTAATCAAGACAAATGCACTTGAAGAGATTTATTATTGTAAAAACCCTTAAAATTTTGAAAGAAATGTACAAGAAGAAGATAGAAGTGTATAGCAGTATCAGCTGCCTCATTGAAGATGAAATGTACAAGAAGAAAAAGGTCAAGAGAAGCAAGCAGAAAACATACCTCTCCTTCGTATACTTCCTTGTTCTCTTTAATACGTAGACCTATAGCCCTCCGAAAATTCTCCATGAGCACCTCTGTCTTCTTAACCTCTGATGAATAAACCTCGGAATCGACCATGGGGCAAAATGGAACCTTGAATACATTCCAAAAGAAGAACTACTCATTGAAACACAAAAAATCAGAAACAATTAGAAAAAAAACCCGTAAAAAGTGTAAAAAAACCTAAATCAACATATTTTCAAATAACACCCTAAGAGAATTGAAATTTTAACAGAACTTCACAAAAAAGAAAAATCGGGAACCCTAAAATCGACGAATTGTCAAATAAAACCCCCCAAAAACTAGAGAATTGAAAAATTCACCTTTCGTCGGATGGTGAGTAGAGGATTTCTCGACGAGTCCATGACCTACATAGGCAACAATGACTCCGTCTTCTGGTACCCCGTCGCATCCTCCGACGACTTTGCCCCCATAACTCGTATTTACCGTACGGAGAAGAGGGCGCCGGAGGCCCCGCCGGAGTCCATGGCGGAGGGGATCGGACGGATGGATCGGTGGAGAAACCTTAAACCTAACCCTGGGCATGGGAGCGGAGGAAGAGGAAGAGGAGGAGGAGAGGGGAAATAGAAGGAGGAGAAGGTATTTCTAATATTAATATGTTTGCAAAATATTACAAGTTTGTCACCGCTCTAAAATATTAATAACACTTTGTTTTATAAACGTTATAAAAAGCCCAGAATTAGCCCAAACCGTCATAGAAAAAAGGTATTTCGAACTTTGATAATGCTTAGGTATCAGGCGTCATCAATACGTCTTATCGAGCGATATTAATAGGCCTTTTTGTTGTAGTACTATACCTTGCCTCCCTCTACAGTTTATTTACATGTATATTTCTATTATTGTATAGTTTTACTAGTTGATTATTGACATGTGAGTTGTATATCGTACATGCTAATATATATATAGTCCTCGTTTATAGTTCGTTTTGTAGTTCATATTAGATTGGTTCTCTTGTGTATCTTGATTGGGTCGTGTCGTGTCATCACCTGTACTTGGACTGAGTCACATCGTATCATAGGATGAATAAGTCATAACAAAATTGCTGTACCTGGAATTCTGAAGCTACCTACGAGTCCACACCAGGGGCGAGGGTTAGTAGTTATCTGTAACTTGATTCTGAAGCTAACCTGCGAGTCCACACTAGGGGCGAGGGTTAGTAGTTATTTGTGTCTTGATTTCTGAAGCTAACCTACGAGTCCACACTAGGGGCGAGGGTTAGTAGATATCTGTCCGCACCTGCAAGTCCATACTAGGGGCGAGGGTAATATTTTGAAGCTAACCTGCGAGTCCACACTAGGGCGAGGGTTAGTAGTTGTTTAAACCTGCGAGTCCACACTAGGGGCGATGGTTTGAGTATTCGATTGGTTATCCGTTGACATCGTGTCCTTTTGTTCTCCTCTAGCAGTTCATTTATGCGTAGTGGTTCTTCCTGTCGTGTATAGTCGTGTTTTTGTTTTGATTGGTCTTTTTTCGTTTATTTCTTGTATTTTCTTTATTGCATGATAAACTGCTAGATAGGCATATTTTTATGTATCTTTCTATGTCCCATGAGGACCTGATGATCTCTTCAGGTTAGTGATTACATGGAGTTAGCTAGTAGTTCTGGACGGCGGATGTGATGATACACCTGCAGGGATACAGGTATTTGCTTGTGGTATTTCTTTATTATCCTCTCGTGCTTTATATTCCATACCATGATATATTCTGCTTATTTTATAGACTCATATCATTCTTGGAGTCTAATCGGACAATATGCTAATGGGCTGCAGACCATGACCCATAATTGTTCATTTATGTTTTATATTCTTATTGTGGATTGGGATATAAATTGTATTGCCATGATTTGGCAGTATACCATAGCCTTGACAGTATTTATGTATCCGAGTCGGGCTGGAATCCGTTCGATACGTAGCTGGCTTGCTCACGCTCTCGCGTCCGAAAAGAGGGTACGGGTCGTGACAAGAACCTTTCCTAATTTTTCTTGAAACAAATCTCATCCTACCAAACACTATCAAGCGCCATTATCACCATCTCCACCATCCTATTCACGTGCCACAATAATCATTATCCGAAAACGCCATCACCATGTGTCGTGCACCATGTCCATGTCCATCTTTTTTTTTCTTCTACTATTTTTCTTTGTACATTTACAATCCCTTCACCCTTCGTCTTATCCGATACGTCGGACACATCCAGTTCGCCATCTTTTTTGTGTCTGATACAAGACACTACACAAAACAAAGAAAACCCTAACCTTAATTTTTATGGTCAACCGCTCCTTCCTGTCGGCCTCCTCTATCATTTTCTGACCACCTCCGGCCTAGCCGTAGTCGGACCAACACCTATCTTCCTTCACCAAAGTACAACCTTGCCTCAACCGGCAACACCCCTCTCCGGTCTCCACAGTCATCCCAGCCATCAACATCTCGATCTGACCATCGTCACAGCCAACCACCTCTAGTGCCTCGTCAGACAACTGACGACCACCTCCCACTCACATCCGTCCCCCCACTTCTCCGGCTGAACACCATGATCCACCCATCCCCGTGCACCATCGCCATCACCTATAGCCACCGTGGCCATCCACCACCATCACACACCAGCACCACCACCCATAGGCATCACCGCCGAAGCCCCCTAGATTTGTAGATTATTTTTTATTTTTTTTATTATTTTTTTTAATATAGTTATTAATAGATATTTTATTATTATTTTTTTTTATCATTAAATACTCTTTTTTTAGCTTTGATTTTGGAGCACAAGAAATGCCACCTCTAGAAACTTCCTTCATGAGTTTTGATCCAGACAAGTTTATCTTCAATTTGATATATTATGTCCCACTCAAATATGTTCTCTTGTATCCTATTTGCATCACACAACTTTTGGGTCAACTTAGGCCAAAAGGTTATCTACCGTAAAACTTGTCGTACTTTCCAACTTAATTTTGGGACTCGACATCGATCCAACCTAAATGATCCAATATATAATTTTGACCTATTTTGAGCCTACTACACATATGCCTATGGCATCTCACTCAATTGAGTTCCTATGTGCTACTTATTTTTAAATAGCACATAAGACCCATTTATTGTTATTTTGGTATTTAATTTTATTGGAAATATTTTTGGGACTTAACCCTAGCCAACCTAACTTAGTAGGGACCAATCTAGGGTGCCAAACCATGGTAGAGCCATATTTAATTGATTTTTGGACATTAAGTAGCAGCCCACGTGCATTAATTATGCATCTTTGACTCAATCTTCCACCTTTCCAAATATGGAAACCCACTAACACATGTTGCCATATTAGTTGATTAGATTACCAAATCTCCACCAAATCATTCCAAACCTCCTCCATATTGATCTTAACTTATATGAGGCCAAAATCTTATATATTAAACTCCTAAAACCAGCCACTCCTACACTCCACCTTGCAAATCCCGAAACCACATTCAGCCTTGGCCGTCGGAGACACCTTGTGGAGTAACGACAGTTTCGACCCCTTCTCGACCTTCCGTGACGCTTCACGAATATTCGTTGTGAAGCTAATGCGACCCTCTACAATATTATCAAAACCTTCACACGTTCAGAACCCCTTCTAGTATACCAAAATAGTCCTACAAGTCAGCCTATTATAGCAGCACAATTTTGTGCGAACCAGCAGGTTTGTCATCTTCTAAAATAGGTTTTAAATACGTTTTCTCATCTATTATGCTTGAAACTAAATCTAGTGGGTAGCCCTAAATGACTTCTATGATTTTCAATAACTAACTCACACCGTTCCACTCCGTTTTCCTCCATTGTACTGAAACGTGTCTAGAATTGACCAATTTTGGTACGGTGACTTCTCGGTGACTTCTTCGACGACTTCGAACCCTGTTTGAGGTCAAACATAACCTTGGTAAGGTATCTAACATCTATATATACTATTTAGAATCATTATTTGTGAATATTTGTAAAAAAATTATTTTGATATGTCATCACTTTGCTTCTATCAATTTTTGGACACCGACACACCGATCAAAACCCATCTATTTGATTACAAAATTTCGTAGGATTTAAATATGATAAATTTAGATTAAAAATCATATTTAATCCTAATTGTTTTCATTTATTCTAGAATAAATATTTTTCATATTTTCTCATAATTTTTGCTTCTGAATTCAAGTTCTATGGGGCATGTTGTGTTGATACTTAAATATAGAGATTTGGTGTATTTCTCTAAAAGATATTTATACAATATATATTAAAAATTTAATATCAATATTTTTCAAAATTAAAAGTACATATTTATGATATATAAATATTATTTTACTATTATAACTTATTGCTATATATGGTAGAATAATAGTATAGACTAGTTGACTATTTTGTGACTTGTTTGTCTAAATAAGGTAAGTATATAGACATGGTAAGCGTTTATTTTATATTTTTAGGAGATTATGATCAGTCAGTTGCAACAGTTGGAGTCGGACCGAT
The DNA here is from genome assembly GCA_029216955.1 of Iris pallida. Taxonomy (NCBI): domain Eukaryota; kingdom Viridiplantae; phylum Streptophyta; class Magnoliopsida; order Asparagales; family Iridaceae; genus Iris; species Iris pallida. The sequence continues at coordinate 1,538,110 of JANAVB010021200.1, forward strand.
ATTCTATACATTTTATGTTAATCCAGGCAAGATATCTTGCCTTTGTTTACTGTTTAAACTATGCTCTCTATTTCTGTTCTTTTTGTTGATTACAGTTATAGTGATGTGCATCCAAGGGGTGCCATCAATTTTGTCATCGATGACTTGTGGGTGCGTGTGTTGACTTAGAGTTAATGGACTTACCTTTAGTGGTAAAGTTATTGATATAACTTCTATGGCCTTGACACGTATTACTACACGACACCTTGAGTGAGATTTTATATGCATGAGTTGCGCATTGATTGTCCATTGGTGCATTGACTTATTGGATAATTAGATTATGTCTAGGTAGGATGACTTGGCACTGAGATATGGTTTGTCCGAGTCATGAATATGGCTTGTGCAAGTCTATGGGAGGGGAAGACTACGAGAAGACGTATGAGATTGCCTTATTAGATTTTGTAATCTTCGAAGGAGACTGCTAGATTATTAGCCTTATAGATAGGTTCATAGTTGTCTGTGTGGTTCTTTGTTCATAGATATCGGCTCATGATCCGACGTCGGCCTGTGATTCGGTGCCATATCCTTATCATCCATCTATACGTCCAAAGTTTCAATATGAATTCACATAGCCATAGGACATTATCTGTCACGAAATAGTGTGTCACCCTTGTCCTTATTTGGTTGTAGGTGTGGTTCACTATTTCGATGATGGGCTATTGGATCGAGTTGTGATCTAGGTTATTCCCTTATATTTATTCAGTTTATATTGGCATGTTCCTTTTGTATCTTGTTACATCTTTCTGAGGAACTGGTTCTTTTCCAGATCCGGATGAGCATTTATATCCCACTGTATACGGACCGGGGATTGAGACAAGTTATGTTGTTGAGGACGTAGAGGTATTGCCCGAGGAATTTCCATGAGCTTGGAGGATGCTTCAGTTAGAGCCTTGAGAATTATTATCTAGTTACCCGATGTTTTGGCTGGTTGTCTTGTATTTCAGTACTTCTTTATTTTATCATTGTATTTCTTTTCCATGGATATGTCCATCAATCTATCTTTTTACAAACAGATCATTTGTATTAGATATTCAGTTCTTGTTATATTTTATTTTAGTTCATTTCTTATATCTTTGTTTGTGTTGTTGTTGCTTTATTCAGTGGATGAGATTATAATATTATAGAGATTATAGATTTGTATGTGATTGTGTAGTTTAGGTACAACGTACTACGAGTGGAGTTAGTCCATTAAATTAGGTCACTTATTCTAATTCGTACTGTTGGCATGCTCATGGCTTAGTAAATTGCACACAGGGAGAGTATTTATCTACTTGGTATTCTAATCCTTATCTATTTAGACATTTTTTCTCCTATTTAAGGAGGACCATTTCCTATTTTTTCTCTAAACAAATCACATCCCACTAAACACTATCATGCGCCATCATCTCCATCTCCACCATCATGTCCGTGTGCTACGACAATCATTATTCGAAAGCTACAACCATCACCATGTCTCGTGCATCGTGTCCGTGTCCATCCCTTTTTCTTTTCTCTATTTTTTTTGTACATTTACAATCCCTTCACCCCTCGTCGTGTTCGACATGCCGGACACATCCAATCCGTCATCTTTCCCGTGTCCGACACAGGACACTACACAAAACAACGAAAACCTTAACCCTAATTTTTTTGGTTGTCCGCTCCTCCCCACCGGACTTCTCCATCCTTTTCCTGACCAGCTCCGGCTTAGCCCTACTCGGACCACTACCTATATTCCTCCACTAAAGCACAACCTTGCCTCCACTAGCAACACCCCTCTCCGGCCTCTACAGTCGTCCCAGCCATCAACATCTCCACCTGACCATCGTTACAGCCAACCGCCTCTGGTGCCTTGTCGGACAACTGACAACCACCTTGCGCTCACACCCGTCCCCCACTTCTCCAACTGAACACCATGATCCACCCGTCTTCGTGCACCACCTCTATCACCTATAACCATCGTGGCCTTCCACCACCATCACACACTAGCGCCACTACCCATAGGCATCACCGTCGCAGCCCATATGCCATGAACCCCTCCTCCCAGCATCGCATCTTTCTCCGCCGATGATCTCGACGTTGGCCTAGTTCATGTGCCTCCCAGCCAGATCACGACGACCAGCAATCATGAGTCGCCGTGCGTCGTCGCGAGCCCGCCGGCTGGTTCTGCAGCATCCTCCACTGCTTAACCGTACCGCCCAGCTCGAGCCGATCGATCTCCTCAGATCTGCCCCACCTCCGATCGGTCGCCTCGAGTGCCGCCGATCTCTGGGCAGCCCCGCCTACCAAGGACTGCTCATCGGGTCGCGCCGCTGCGCCACGCCAGCAGCTGTGTCGGCCGAAGACGCGCTCTGACCTCAGCGCAAACTCCGGCAAGTTGCACCTCCAGCCCCGAGACCCACCGCTCTCCTCCGAACCGGTCGCCAGCCACCTCTGGTAAGGCTCGATCTCTCTTCCTCTATCTGAACACTCTCTCTGCTCCCTTCTTCCCTTATCTTCCTCTCCTTGTTCTTTATTAGCTCTTAAAATACTGTCTCTAGAGAGAGCGGATAAAATTTTATTGGGCTTTGATTGTAGACTTTGTGTGTGGGTATTAATTGGGTTTGGGCCCAATTGTTGAACTTTAAGCCCAATAAATAATTTATTAAGATTTAAAATGGTTTAGGTTTTTTTGTTTGAGCTTTGATAAATGTGGTTTATTGTTTTGGGCTTTTATAGTAAGAATTGTATATAAAAATTTGGGCTTTAATAAATGTTTGATTTTGGGCCTAACATTATTCTTGGGCTTTATATTTTAAATTGGGCTTTAAATAGTTTGGGTTATTTATATATAATAGGCTTGGGTTTTATTTATAAATACTATGTTATACATAAGTGGGCTACAAATAGATTGGGTTTCAATTGTTTTGGGCTTTATAACTATTAGTTTGAGTTTTGTTTTAAATAGGCTAATGGGCCCTATACGAAAATTAGTTTGTTAAATAACTTTGCTATTATTTGGGCTAGGTATACTTTTGGACTTTCAAGGTATATTTTAGACGTAGGCTTTTATATTCTAAAACAAGTTTTAAATACTTCCTAAAACTATATATATTACTTTTGACTAAATATTATTAATATATTTTATTCTAAGTATCCACAAATATTTTCTAAAGTACATATTGACTATGAGATTATTTTCCTAAATCAAATTCCCTCTTAGATTAGATTAATCGTGACTAATCGTTCTTCCAGTGTTCTTTGCGAATTTGGACTTTGTCAACCATAGTTAATTGGACTATCCTGGACTCAATGGAATAACTTGTTTAACCACCTAAGGATCCCAGGCGAGCACATTTCTTGTTTGTTTCCAGTATTAATAGTTACTATATTTGTATGTTTAGTTATGATGTACTTGATTTTTGATGTCACATCCCAGAACTAGAATACTGACAAGTAAGGGCGGACATGTCCAGCTACGTAATTCCAATGCACTCCAGTACTTGAAATAGCGTATAAGTTGTATAGATGGGGTTACTACTACAGTCCAACAGACAATCCTAGGTCATGAGTCCTAGATATCTCATTCACAGACAATAATTAAAGTACAAGAAGTATGATAATCACGAATATAAAATAGTAAAGCTTCCCAAACTATCATATATGGATGATCATGAGCTAGTAGTACAAAATAAAGAACTAACAAGACTAAGTCATACATGATCAACTCTAGCTGCAGTCTAGAAATATTCAATCATGTCTAAGCCCATAGGCCAAATGTCAAGTATAAAACACTAGTTTAACACGTGCTTGGGTGGCTAAACGCCTCAAAAGACTAAGTATAGATAAAAGTGGGTAAGAGAAATAACACCCATTTAGGTACCCTGGTGCTCCGGGTGGTCACCATCGAGTGGAAGGTCCGAAAGATCCTCGGGATCATCAACTAGATCTGGTCAAATAAAACTAGTAGGGTCAGAGCCCTAATAGCAAGTACCACAAAGGAATCTAAACTATAAACTTAAACCAGCATACAAATCATAATAACACTAAGGTAAAGCAGTAAACAAGACATGTATAATAAATTGGACCACAGTGTATATGAAAGAGAATATAAAACATGTTAGAAAAAATAGCATGTGAACATGTAATAAAGTCGGGAAATATAAGCATGTGGATCATGTATAGCATGTCAGTACTGAAAAGAATGACAAATGAAAAGATAACTTAGGAACTATTCCGAAACCGACTTATAACCCTTAAATCAAACAAGGACCGAGGTTGCAATCCTTCTCCTGAATAGAATTTAGCCTCTAATCATTGTCGGAATAAGTAAGCAGGAGAAGAGCTAGACAAGTAAGATAAGACTGTACATGACTGGACTCCATCCATTAATTACGACCAAGCAATGAGTACGGCTTGATACATTAGCTAACTAGGGTTATCACAATACTAATTACTAACATATACATTTTGAGAAATCTAATCCAATTACCTGCCTACAGACTACCCAACTTATCCAGGCCAAGGTCAATAAGAATAAATAGTGGATACATCGTCCGGGAGACAAATGTATCATAAGGTTTACAAGTGGGTACATCACCCGGAAGACAAATGTACCCTCAGTAGTATGCTCCACATGACGGCGCGCTAATAAGTATAATAAACATGATTGTCCTACTCGACGGTGTCAACCCCTTGACCAAAATTTTCAAAATTATTAAATTTTGTCTAAATGGATAAATTGTTATGTTTTGCTTTATAAATAATCAAAGGATTATTAGGGTATAAGGAGGTTTGTGAAAAGACAGAATGTTGAAGGGCTTATTCAAAATTTTCCCAAATTCAAAACTCCTCAACGGCTGAAATAGCCGATAGGTTCGAATTTTGGATTCAAGTTCTTTTCCTCATCTATCTGGAATTTAAAATCCTGAAATTCTATCAACCCACGAATATGATCCTATCTCAGTAGCTGATATAAAGGGTCGAGCAATGTCTTCTTCCCATCGGTGGTAAACCCTAGAAGCAGAGCCGCCTCCCTGTTCTCCTCCCAGCCCAGATCAACCTCGAGAGTCTGAGAAGAGGAGTATAATCGAAATCCTTCGACAGGTACATCTTCTTCCTCGACATCCCAGATCATGCTATTCCTCTAAAACTTTTCTAATGGGTAATCTAGGTGTTTGTTATAAGTCCTGAGAGGACCCAGAAATTGTAGTCGAGCACATTTAGTTAGGGTGGGGAACAGATGTACAACTGAGAATATTCATATGCTAAGATGTATGGGATAGCTACAGGGAGATGTACCTATGGTAATTACTGTGTAGGTGTCCTCCTGAACAGAGTATGGGTTGTGATTTCAGGTGCTTTCTGGCATGAATCTGTGCTTTCACTGATCCTGGTTCTCCTGTGCTTTGTTAGGACAGAACCATAGTAGTCTCCAAGTGGAAGTATATGCAAGAAAATGCTTAAATTCCATATTCAATTCACTGGAAATATGGCCATAAGGATGATACGGCTGATGCTTAGAAATTCGTGCTTTGCATGAACTCATGTCCTGATGTGATTGGAAGGATCTGTTATTTCTATATATCTTGGATGTCGGATTAGGGTGTCCAAGTTTATGATCTCATTCTATGGATAGGAATGTCAAAGATCTTATTTGCAAATTCTAGCTGGAAATAAATTTCTAATCAATTTATGTTTCTAAATACCCGAGGACCCCATCCATTGTAAATAGTAGTTCACTCTGTGGGGTAATTAAGGTAAACAGTACTGGTGTACTTAAAGGGCCATTTATTAAAGGCATCCCTTGACTTCCTGGGAGGAAAGGAATATCGGGTTGGGAGTTTAGAAAGTTAAGGATGGGTGGAGTGTCGAGGCTACGAGTGTAAGGGTCGATACTTGGTATAAGATTTGATACGTGGTAGCAATTGCATCTGATACCAGTTTAGACTAAACTGGTAAGCTTGTGCCAGGAAACAAAGAGAGGTTAATCTCAGATGTTGTCCTCAGGGTATCAGATCAGGTTGGTCTCGACTATGGATTATAACTGAATGCGTATGCATCCATATAACCACCCTGTTTAATCGGGAAATACAGGACTAAAACAACCAACCTAACACCCACCACCAATAGTGAAGGCAATGTTGTTTTGATTTAGGTTGGTACACATGATGTAGGACCAGTTACATGTAATGGTTCCTTCCATAAATCTGAAATATCTGCCCTACATATAATTCCCTTGTTTGTATAGATTAAATCAGTCCAAGGAGTTAGACATTAGAGTCATGATTTAGATTTACCCTAGTTCAGACATTGATTGTTCAATCTTCGTTGTGATAGATAATTGAATGTATTAGCTTTAAGGAACAGTAGTGTATCCTGTACAAACTCCTTGTTCAGCCTTCTTGTCCTGTGCTGTCCTGCATTCTTTGGTATTGCTCTCAATTCAGAGTGAATTACTATTCACACTTGAACCCTCGGGATTCAGAGGGAACACTCAGCCCTTGGTACTTGTCCTGAACAGGAGTGTGCCTGCAGTGTTTCAGCAACACTCCATGGTCAACATATCATGTATCCGTTCAGTGGACTATAGGTCACTACATAACTAAGTGACTTGCCTATCACCGAAGCCTATAGGAAAGGTGATGTGCAGGAAACCAAACCAAGGTGGGACAGTAAAATACTTTAAACCTAAACTCAAGATGAGGAGACTACAGAGCCTTAGTTGTACCTGTGATTAAGACCCCCACATCAGTGACATCCTAAACAGGTTACAGTTAAGTCATCCCTATACATAGCAGTGACATAAACCCATATTAGAAATACACCATACCAGGGTGCACTAGTAAGCCCCTACATGCACTTATATATGGATTATACATATGTAAAGATGACTAAGGGTATGGGTATATACAAATATAGGTGTCCAACTATAAAGGGGTATCAAGGATCGGGTTTTAGCATCACAACGGGAGTAGTTGCACTGGAAGTACCGGATGCTTGGGTTGCAACATTAGGTTGATAGATGAACCTAAATAACTTAAAATAGATCAAAGACAGGTGCATGTGTATAAGTGTATGTGCTGCTAAGGGGTCCATGTATCAGCTTGGTAGTACAACAATAGTAGGGAAAACAAGTCCTAGTAATTGACTTAGAAACCTAACCGATAAATAGATAGGCTACTTATCACTATTAGTTGTGTATTTGACATCATGTACATGGTATAAACAGGTTACTTGGACCGTGATACGGGTTGTAATCCGTGACAGCAGCTCAGTACCAAAGGCAAGTATACCTTGCCTTTCTACACAGCTTTATTTACATGCACTGTCCTTTATTTTATTATTATCCAGTTTTTCTCATATTTTCGACATGTATCTTTCATATCCTGTTCATATATTTGTATCATTGATTTGTAGACCATGTTCACAGTTAGCTTTGTATCTTATTGGATGTATGTATTGAGCCTTGATCGAGTCGTATCATGAGTCGTGAGTCGTAAACTGAACTGCTTTTACCTCCGTGTCTTGAAACCTTGAAGCTAACCTGCGAGTCCACATTAGGGACGAGGGTTAGTAGTATTTGGTCCACACCTGCGAGTCCACACTAGGGACGAGGCTGATGCTAACCTGCGAGTCCACATTAGGGACGAGGGTTAGTAGTTATCCGTGTCTTAAGCTAACCTGCGAGTCCACCTTAGGGACGAGGGTTAGTAGTCATTGGTCTACACCTGCGAGTCCACACTAGGGACGAGGGTGATGCTAGCCTGCGAGTCCACACTAGGGACGAGGGTTAGTAGTATATGGTTCACACCTGCGAGTCCACACGAGGGACGAGGGTGATGCTAACCTGCGAGTCTACACTAGGGACGAGGGTTAGTAGTTGTTCAAACCTGCGAGTCCACACTAGGGACGAGGGTTTGAGTATTCGTTTCGGTTATCCGTTGACACCTTGACATGAGTTCTATCGTCCTCGTTCAGCAGTTCATTTATGTGTAGACAGTGTATAGATTCGTACTTTATTCATTGCTCAGTTTTACTTGTTTATTCTGTATTTTTCTCCATGCATAATAAACTGTTAGAAAGGCTCGTTTTTATGTATCTTGCTAGTCCTCTGAGGACCTGATAATCTCTTCAGGTTTAGCCGAGTTTGAGTCAGGAGCAGTTGAGCAGGTTGAGTCAGCACCTGACCACGGAGCTTTGCAGTTGGGGTTACCTTGTTTAGCAGGTTGAATTCAGTTAGTGTATTCCATGTATTTATTTCTCCTTCCGTCTATTGGTAGTGGATTTGTGTCCACCGGATGTAACATTGAATCTTGGATATATTCAGTCATATTATTCAGTTTCTTTGGTATTTTATTGATCTTGGTTGATTCGATTTTTCTGTGGATGAGATATAGTTACCATATGATTCTAGATTGCCGTGACTTGTGTATAGACAGCGTACTACCGCCGATACTGCAGCGTAGGCTGGGCTTGGACACGTTTCGTATCCGAAAAGCGGGTGCGGGTCGTGACAAGTTTTTTTGGTGGCCCATGCAGGTCTACGTTAATCACTTCGGTTACGTCACTGTACCGTCGTGAGCCTACGAATAGGAATAGACACTTAGGATCTCATCCACATGTCTTGACTCATTATTGGTCTCTAGTCCTTGATTTCATTGAATCCTTGAATTACATCCTGCTTGAAATTTTCTTCAACGGCTAAAGTATTTTCCTTGGACTCTCAACAACGCTGCATGAACACTCTACCAACCGCAGGAGGAGGGCGAGCCTTTGCCATGATCATGAAAGATGCGGCGACACCACACGGAGTGAATAGCGGAAGTTTTCAGTAGATTATAGCAATGGCATAGATACTATGTTTTACTTTGATTTGCGAGTATTCGCAATAATTTGATAACAGTGGAGTTAGACTCTTTTCATAAATCACGGTTCATAAAATTTCGAGGACGAAATTTGTTTAAGGGGGGTAGAGTTGTCAACCCCTTGACCAAATTTTTTGAAATTATTAAATTTTGTCTAAATGGATAAATTGTTATGTTTTGCTTTATAAATAATCAAAGGATTATTAGGGTAGAAGGAGGTTTGTGAAAAGACAGAATGTTGAGGGGCTTATTCAGAATTTTCCCAAATTCAAAACTCCTCAACGGCTGAAATAGCCGATAGGCTCGAATTTTGGATTCAAGTTCTTCCCCTCATCTATCTGGAATTTAAAATCCTGAAATTCTATCAACCCACGAATTTGATCCTATCTCAGTAGCTGATATAAACGGTCGAGCAATGTCTTTTTCCCATCGGTGGTAAACCCTAGAAGCAGAGTCACCTCCCTGTTCTCCTCCCAGCCCAGATCAACCTCGAGAGTCTGAGAAGAGGAGTATAATCGAAATCCTTTGACAGGTACATCTTCTTTCTCGACATCCATTGTAAATAGTAGTTCACTCTGTGGGGTAATTAAGGTAAACAATACTGGTGTACTTACAGGGCCGTTTATTAAAGGCATCCCATGACTTCCTGGGAGGAAAGGAATATCGGGTTGGGAGTTTAGATAGTTAAGGATGGGTGGAGTGTCGAGGCTACGAGTGTAAGGGTCGATACTTGGTATAAGATTTGATACGTGGTAGCAATTGCATCTGATACCAGTTTAGACTAAACTGGTAAGCTTGTGCCAGGAAACAAAGAGAGGTTAATCTCAGATGTTGTCCTCAGGGTATCAGATCAGGTTGGTCTCGACTATGGATTATAACTGAATGCGTATGCATCCATATAACTACCCTGTTTAATCGGGAAATGCAGGACTAAAACAACCAACCTAACACCCACCACCAATAGTGAAGGCAATGTTGTTTCGATTTAGGTTGGTACACATAATGTAGGACCAGTTACATGTAATGGTTCCTTCCATAAATCTGAAATATCTGCCCTACATATAATTCCCTTGTTTTTATAGATTAAATCAGTCCAAAGAGTTAGACATTAGAGTCATGATTTAGATTTACCCATAGTTCAGACATTGATTGTTCAATCTTCGTTGTGACAGATAATTGAATGTATTAGTTTTAAGAAACAGTAGTATATCCTGTCACACCCCAGAACCAGAATACTGGAGAGCGGGGGCAGACATAGCTAGCTACGTATATTGAAATGGAAACCACCTCGATATACGGTTACGGCTGTCTAGAAATATGAGGGTTTACTACAAGCCAACAGTCTCTTATGGTCATGAACAAGCCTAATGTCTCAATCACAGGCAAGTAAGTAAGGTCACAAGATGTATGATCATTAAATATACAATAATAAGGCGTCCCAAATATTACATATTCAGCTGATCATGAAGCTAGTCGTACAAAATGCAGGGACTAGCAAGAGTTAAGTCATACATGATCAACCCTAGGATTTGTTAATCATGTTTACAGCTCGTAGGCAGACAGTAAGTAAAAGTGCATCGAGCTAACAGGTGCTCGTCGGCTAAACGCCTCAAAAGAATAACTTTACAATAGAGTGAGCGAAACAAAATAGAAAACCCACTCGTAGCCCGGGTTCCTTCTAGTCGCCACCATCGGGCTGGAAGCTTGGTAGATCCTCGGGAGCTGCTTTGAAATCTGGCCACACAAAACCAGCTGGGTCAACCCCAGAAAGAGCAAGTGCCACAAGGGGGCCACGAAATAAGAACAAAAGCCAGCAATCAGCACAAGAAAATCTAATGTTAAAACTAGAACTTACGAAAACATGTCAGGATGATATACGACGAGATAACCATGGGACTATTCCGATAGCCAGGTTACAACCCGTAAACCAAACAAGGACCGGAGTTGTAACCCTTCATCTGAACAGAACTTGGTTTCCCACCATTTATCGGCAAGATAATAATGCAAGAAATCAAGACAGGGAGCAATCTTGTACTGGATCAAGACATGGCTAAACTGGTTATACCTCATTCAATCAATCACGGCCAAGCAGATACTACGGCTTACTACTTTAGCTAACTAGGGTTATCACAGGCCTAATTACTAACAAGATGCAGTGAGATTGTTCTACAGCCACAAGCCCTGCAGACCATCCAGGTTACCCAGGACGAAAGATTAGGGTTAAATTCAGGTGGGTACATCGTCCAGGAGACGCATATACCCTTAGGTGACTTAGAGGGTGCAACACCTGACAGTGTGCTGGAAATGCGCCCTACTCGACGGCAGGCTACAAATCCCTGGAGAGCCCAGGTAACGGGATTGCCTGTAGCTGTGTCATCTCTTCATGACTACTGTGTTATTCTAGTTATTAGCCTTAATCCATTTTAGTAGGTACTCCTGACCGTGGTACTCAGGAGTCCCATCCTAGGCATGATACAAGATATGACAAGTGGATTTAACAATCAAGCAAGAAAGAACTACCCACGGTGTCAAGGCAAGTCAAGTTAAGTTATCAAGATAAATCATGTCAGGGTACTTGTCAGGAGTGCGCCACGACGGGCCACTATCAGGTCAGGTTGGTCATGTCAGAAGTACACCACTATGGGTCACTGTCGTGTCATGCTAGTTCTTTGTCATACCGTGCCACGTACAATAGTCATTCCAAACATGTTAAGTAAAATCAAGTTCATGACAAAAGGCGTAAGGATATAAAATGGGCATAAAATATCTAATAAAATATCAATATACAGGGCTATAGAAGAGTCAAGCTTAAAGAAATAAGACCAAAACTCCAAGAGCCAATGGGTTAAGCAAGGGGTCAGGGGAGCAGCGTACGAAAAGTCACGCATGCTGAGAGCAGCGTGGGTGAAAAGTCACGCACGCTGAGAGAACAGCATAGGTGAAAAGTCACGCATGCTACAGGGAGCAGCATAGGTGAAAAGTCACGCACGCTGAGAGAGCAATGTACGTGAAAAGTCACGCACACTCAAGGGAGCAGTGTACGTGAAAAGTCACGCACGCTGAAGGGAGCAGCATAGGTGAAAAGTCACGCACGCTGAGAGAGCAATGTACGTGAAAAGTCACGCATACTCAAGGGAGCAGTGTACGTGAAAAGTCACGCACGCTGAAGGGAGCAATGTACGTGAAAAGTCACACACGCTCAAGGAGACACGCTTCCAACAGGAAGCGTACTCAAGTCTGCGTATGCACGCTAAAGAGCGCACGCAGCTCAGTGTGCGTAAGCTAAACAGCTCTGCACACTGCTCACTGTCTTCTCCAAACAGCAGAACACCATAGATGAACCCAAGGCTTCAAAGCATCATAACTTGGCCATCCGAACTCCAAATCCAGATTTTCAAAGTTCCTACTTGGGTAGAATTGAATGCTCTTCCACATGGAAACACCAAAACCCATAAAAATCCAACTTAAGGAGATCAAACCAAACAAAATCCAAAAATAAAAATAACTTAGATCTAGAGCAAAGGAGACTTCAAATCACAAAACACCAAGTTCTAATGTTGATCACCGTGTCCTAATCTAGCAAATGAACCAAAAAAATAGGGCTCTCATGAAGTGGCAAGGTGCACTTGCCTAGGGTTAGGAGAGTTGTGTAGAGGAAGGAGAAGAAGAAGAAGAAGAAAATTAATGGTGGAAGTTATGAGGAGAGAGAGAAAAAGTTGGTGGAGTTTTAAAGAGGGTGGGATGTGGTGTGTTGAGGGTGGAGTGTAGGGCTAGGGTGTTCCAACACATAAAACCGAACCAAACCGAACCATGCCAAAAATTGAAAATACGAGAAATACCAAAATTCCACAAGTCGAGAAAAATAAAATACATGCCAAAATCCAGATACGAGTAAAAATACGAAATACGAAAAAAATACGGGAAATAAGGGTGACATATCCTGTACAAACTCCTTGTTCAGCCTTCTTGCCCTGTGCTGTCCTGCATTCTTTGGTATTGCTCTCAATTCAGAGTAAATTACTATTCACACTTGAACCCTCGGGATTCAGAGGGAACACTCAGCCCTTGGTACTTGTCCTAAACAGGAGTGTGCCTGTAGTGTTTCAGCAACACTCTATGGTCAACAGATCATGTATCCGTTCAGTGGACTATAGGTCATTACATAACTAAGTGACTTGCCTATCACAGAAGCCTATAAGAAAGGTGATGTGCAGGAAACCAAACCAAGGTGGGACAGTAAAATACTTTAAACCTAAACTCAAGATGAGGAGACTACAGAGCCTTAGTTGTACCTGTGATTAAGACCCCCATATCAGTGACATCCTAAACAGGTTACAGTTAAGTCATCCCCATACATAGCAGTGACATAAACCCATATTAGAAATACACCATACCAGGGTGCACTAGTAAGCCCCTACATGCACTTATATATGGATTATACATATGTAAAGATGACTAAGGGTATGGGTATATACAAATACAGGTGTCCAACTATAAAGGGGTATCAAGGATCGGGTTTTAGCATCACAACGGGAGTAGTTGCACTGGAAGTACCAGATGCTTGGGTTGCAACATTAGGTTGATAGATGAACCTAAATAACTTAAAATAGATCAAAGACAGGTGCATGTGTATAAGTGTATGTGCTGCTAAGGGGTCCATATATCAGCTTGGTAGTACAACAATAGTAGGGAAAACAAGCCCTAGTAATTGACTTAGAAACCTAACCGATAAATAGATAGGCTACTTATCACTATTAGTTGTGTATTTGACATCATGTACATGGTATAAACAGGTTACTTGGACCGTGATACGGGTTGTAATCCGTGACAGCAGCTTAGGACCAAAGACAAGTATACCTTGTCTTTCTACACAGCTTTATTTACATGCACTGTCCTTTTTTTTTATTATCCAGTTTTTTTTATATTATCGACATGTATCTTTCATATCCTGTTTATATATTTGTATCATTGATTTGTAGTCCGTATTCACAGTTAGCTTTGTATCTTATTGGATGTATGCATTGAGCCTTGATCGAGTCGTATTGTGAGTCGTGAGTCGTGAACTGAACTGCTTTTACCTCCGTGTCTTGAAACCTTGAAGCTAACCTGTGAGTCTACATTAGGGACGAGGGTTAGTAGTATTTGGTCCACACCTGCGAGTCCACACTAGGGACGAGGGTGATGCTAACCTGCGAGTCCACATTAGGGATGAGGGTTAGTAGTTATCCGTGTCTTAAGATAACCCGCGAGTCCACCTTAGGGACGAGGGTTAGTAGTCATTGGTCTACACCTGCGAGTCAACACTAGGGACGAGGGTGATGCTAGCCTACGAGTCCATACTAGGGACGAGGGTTAGTAGTATATGGTTCACACCTGCGAGTCCACACGAGGGACGAGGGTGATGCTAACCTGCGAGTCCATACTAGGGACGAGGGTTAGTAGTTGTTCAAACCTGCGAGTCCACACTAGGGACGAGGGTTTGAGTATTCGTTTCGGTTATCTGTTGACACCTTGACATGAGTTCTATCGTCCTCGTTCAGCAGTTCATTTATGTGTAGACAGTGTATAGATTCGTGCTTTATTCATCGCTCAGTTTTACTTGTTTATTCTGTATTTTTTTCCATGCATAATAAACTGTTAGAAAGGCTCATTTTTATGTATCTTGCTAGTCCTCTGAGGACCTGATGATCTCTTCAGGTTTAGCGGAGTTTGAGTCAGGAGCAGTTGAGCAGGTTGAGTCAGCACCAGACCGCGGAGCTTTGCAGTTGGGGTTGCCTTGTTTAGCAGGTTGTATTCAGTTAGTGTATTCCATGTATTTATTTCTCCTTTCGTCTATTGGTAGTGGATTTGTGTCCACCGGACGTGACATTGAATCTTGGATATATTCAGTCATATTATTCAGTTTCTTTGGTATTTCATTGATCTTGGTTGATTCGATTTTTCTGTGGATGAGATATAGTTACCATATGATTCTAGATTGCCGTGACTTGTGTATAGACAGCGTACTACCGTCGACACTGCGGCGTAGGCTGGGCTTGGACACACTTCGTATCCGAAAAGCGGGTGCGGGTCGTGACAGACGGTGTGCTAGAAATGTGCTCATCGTGACAGATAGATACAGGTCCATTCAGGATGGGGCCGAAACAAAGAGCTTACATGCAACCGGGAAATTCTTCCCTCCCAATTCATCTAGGTAATGAACTAGTTGTTTAGTCCTTAACATTTTCTTTCAGGATTTCGGGTGAGGCATTCCGCAAAATCCATTGTAGACATGAGACATACGAGATGGGACTTGACAAGACAAGAAAGAGAGTGCACTATAATAAGCCATAACAAGGTAAGACAAGACAAGACATGTATCAAAACATGAGTGCACTACGACGAGCCGCTATATCGAGATAAACATGTACGAGAATCAGGAGTGCGCCATGACGGTCCACTATAATGATACGACAAGAACATGTACAGGAATCCAGGTAAACATGGCAGTATAAAGCAGGAAACATGGCATGGCATATAAAGAATTATACTATCAATCCAGAAGTAAACAAGAAATTAGAAAAGAAATAAACTTGTGACTCCATTCGAAAGATCCGTCAGATTATCACAGATTTTTGATAGATGTTCCATTCGGTCATAACAAGTATTTGCACATTAAATGGGCTATTCGGAAGATCCGACAGATTTTCGTAAATTTTCGATGGATGATCTGGAATGCGTAAAAAGCTCAGTAAATATAAGAACAATTCTCTGGGACAAAATCTGGTTCCAAATCTCATCCAAGTCTAGTCCAACTATACTAAATACTACAGGTGAGTCTCATATACCAATATGGACTAAGTCTTGGGGTAGTAGTTCTCGTATCATTACCGATATCGAGTTTTCCAACCAAGAAAATATCACAACATTGTAGGAAAATAAAACCTAGCTCAGACCAAAAATCTGAGACCGTAAAAATGACGAATATATCAAGAGAGACAGTTTTAGTAAAGCAAGTTTTAGATAATAATGAACTATCAAGGCTACAAAAATCAAAATAGCAGTAAAACAACAAATATCCAGTAGTTCGGCAAGATGTACTTGCCTAAGAAAGCTCACAGCCTAACTCTTCTACTCTACCACCAAGAGGGGTTCAGAAACCACACTTTGAGGTCTCGAGACCAAGCTCTTGAGGAATACAGAGTGGCAATGAGAAGAGAAGAAGAGTAGAAAGAGAAAGTGAGAAATTTTTTTGAAAGAAATCGAACTCGTATATATAGAGAAGGGGAAGTAATCGTGACCGTCCGATCGCGATTCGATCATAATTAATTCGGACCGTTCATCAAAGAAAACCAAGAACCAGTGGATAATAGGACGTATCAAAGCCAAGAAACCACTGGATGAAAGAATGTATCAATACTATTCATTAACATCAAAATATCACATTCCTACCGACGATCGAATGATCCGACGGATTTCTTCGAATTTTCGATAGATATTCCGGATCGTCACAACAACTTTTGACATCTAATGTGGGGACATTAAGATGATATATCAGACTTCTGTGGATTACCGACGGATGATCCAGAAAGTCTGAAATCTCTTTACTTAGAGAAATTTTTTGGGTTCACCGTTCTACATGTTGATTCTAACACATGTCTATGGCAATGCCAACATGTATTCTAACAGTTTCGAGCAATGTAAAAATAATCATAGTCAATAAAACTCAATAAATCAGTAAATACTCGTGTACCCTTATACAAATATCGATACTATGAGATGAGTATCACAACTCTCCCCTCCTTATAAAAATTTCGTCCTCGAAATTTCCTAAAGGCAAACAAAAGGGCAAAAATCCCCAAAAAACATGCTATCAGAATCAAGATAGGAAACTCATAAATCATGAAATCCAAAATGGATATGGGTCTCTCCTCATACATAGGTCGGTACCAATGACCAGCTCAGAATGATCTAGGATATGGCTCGAATCTGTAACATACCGATGCAACTAAGATACGTGAAATATGTCATGTACCTCGCGTATCGACGACGGAAGAGCAAGACGATATGATACATCTCCTACTCGCTCGAGAATATCGAATGAGCCAATAAATATAGGACTAAGCTTTCCTTATATGCCAAATCTGATGTCCCTATAGGTAGGCAAATCTGAAGAAAAACATGGTCGCCGATAAAGAACTCAAGATGACGTCGATGCTGATCTGCCCAATGACGCTGACGATCCTTAGCTACTCTGAGATACTCTCTGACCTGCCTGACTACTCTAACTGGCTGAGCAATCATCTCTTGACCAAACATTTGTCTCTCTCCAATGTCATCCCAAGCTAGGGTGACCTATATCTTCTACCAAACAACGCCTCGGTGCCATCCGAATGCTCGCTTGAAAGCTATTATTGTAAGAGCTCCACTAGGTGCAAGTAATCCTTTCAAGAACTACTGAAGTCAAGAGTACATGATCGAAACATATCCTCTAAGGTATGAATCGTACACTCCGACTAACCATATGTCTAGGGATGGTAGGCTGAACTGAACGGGTACCCAAACTCTCCTAAAGACTCTACCAAAAAAATGAAGCAAAACTGGAATTCCAATCTGAGACTATACTAACTGGCACCCCCTGTAATATGACAATCAACCTCATATGCACCTCAGCCAATTGCTATGTAGATTGGCCAACTCTAAAAGGTTGGAAATAGGTAACCTTCGTGAGTCGATCTACTATAACCCAAATGGCATCTCTACCAGTCGAGGTTCTAGGAAGACCAGTCACGAAGTCTATCGTAATATGTGTCACAACCCGCACCCGATTTAGGGGCATGAGTACGTGGGTACATCCAGCCGACGCTGTAGTAGCGGCGGTAGAACGCCATCCTAGGTCACATACATCTAACACAGTATAAATGTACCTGTACAAGATATACTCTCCAATCGGAGGATAATACAAAAGGTACAACTCAATCACAATTCTAATGTAAAAATAGCACGATATAATAGATATGATATCTCAAAAGAGAACATACAAAGAGAAGGAAATAAGTCTAAGTGTCTAAACGACACAACATCTCAACATCCACAAATAATACAACTCAAATGTCAAATACAAATAACATAAT